>OY751315.1:15561760-15755874 GCA_963564615.1 Rhorus exstirpatorius
TTGTCTCTTTGATTACTGCATGATGTGGTAAAAAATATCCAATTTCTTGATTATCTATATGCACTGGTGTCATATGTCCGAGAAGCAGATATTCATCAATGACCGCGGTATATTGTTCTCGAAATTCAAAATTACTGTTGAATTTCCTTTCGAGAGCGTGTAATCGTTTCACAGCTCTCGCTCGCGACTCACCGAGTGCCTCGTGATTTTTGCGAAACGGCAATGCGACGATGTATCGTCCAGTCGAGTCGCGTGTGGTATGGCGTTGGAAGTGCTCTTCGCAAGCGAGCTCTGTTACATCCCAACCCAAACCAGCTACGCTCTCATACGACAAAACCCACAATCCTACTCTGATAACATACCCTTTCACAGCTTCTTATCATATCATCGTACACCTTAAACGTACCCTATTGTACCAACCAAGAGAGGTGACCGACTACCGCCAAATCAAGCGGACAGCATCCTACAGAAGAGTAGTTATACCAAAGGAAGCCAGTGGCTCAAAGGTAGCATCCAACAAATCAATAATCCACCCCAATAATAAAGACATACCAAGGAAAACCCCACGCTCGAATAAACACGGGAGTATGGGAACCCCAATTTACTTTCAATAAATGGGGGGATGGCTTGGTCAAGCGCGCACCCCAACCCCAATAACTCGTAAAATTTGATGTATAGTTACAGTTGATAAAATCCGAAAAGCAAAAGTACGCTGTACCGGGAGATACTACACAGCAGTACAAGCTCGTAAAAATTCCCACCTCAAGATAAAGAAACAAGAGATAATAAAATCACTTAATAAGGGAAAATCGCGACTCTCCATGATCAACCAGAGTAACTAACAAAGGGATGACTCAGTCGATAACTAACAGGAGAGAAAAATCATAAAACCACCCCTTCTTTGGAGGCTTTCTGGTCAAAATCATAGCGAAATCAGGTATATAAAGGAGACATCCAACAGCCAAAAAGTCAGTCGGTAGTCAGCAGCCAGATCGAGCAGAATCTGTGACCAAAAATTCTATCAACGAAGCACCACAGCCAAGTCTAAACTCTTGACCGTCAAATATCTTCAAAGTCGCGCTTAACGTCAAACCGCTCATCACCGAGTCACGTTCCGAGACCCAAATTCTTTGCAATCGAGTATTACCAAGTCGGGTCTTACAACCTAATTCTTGAACCACAGTCGAATCCAGCATCGAACTCTCTCAACATAGCCGCGTTTCCTTCTTCAAGTCAAACTATACTCTCAAATAATAAAATTAGGCGAATAGATTGTGTGCGTGTGTGTAACCAATCGTAGTAATTGTATACTAGGAAGACGTTCAATCTTCCCTAGTATTGTAGTGCATTTAGAGGAATCAAAATATCCTCGCAACATTGTAATCGAACAATAAAAATATTTAACCAACACTTCGGTGGACGATTCCATCAATCAACCCTGCACGCAATTAATATCGACACTGCATCACTACTGCAGCTCAACCAAGCTCATCAGCGCATTATCAACGTGAGTACAACTACTTTCATCAACCTCAGCTGCTAATATCACAGTTCGGCTCTACGGTCTCTCCACCCCTCTGGTCAATTTTTCCCATATCAAAGACGTGACTTCCGTCCCTGGTGTAAAGGACTTAATTGTCTTGACCCGAAAGAGAAGTCTATAACAACCTTCTCGTGTTGCGTCCTTATCTAAATTCCGATAAGCTCCCGGGGACGTAACAGCTCCTCCTTCGAAAAATGGGACTGCGATGGACCTTCTTCGATTTTCCAAAACTTACTGATTTCGGAATTCAAGTTGGACAAATAGCATTTTGCCCTTTGTTGTTTTGATTGAGGCCTGATGCTGCCTCCGGCGACCCATCCCAGGCGGGTTTTTTGCAAAAATAAATCTTGTCCTTGTTGCGATAGATTAATTTGCCCGATGCAGAATAATGAAAGTGCTGGTCCAGCTGCAAGGAGCAGATCGACTGGACCGGGTTTGTGAAAATCGGGATCTGCCAGTCGTACGTTTGCTGGGATCGAAATTGATTCACGAGAAATTATATCGTTTGGTACCAGGTCTGATATCCGAGGAATTGTGAGAAAGTTCAGTGTTTTCTCGAAATTGCCCTGCATTGAGCGGATTGTAACCGTGACTATGTTTTTCGAAGATATAGTAAGATTAACGAGGGCCCCGACAGGAATGGAGCACCGTTGCATCGGTAGTCGTAAGTCCGCCGCTAGTTTAGTGCTGATAAGGTTAGCTGTAGAGGCAGTATCGAGAACGACTCTGCATGTCATTGGTTGACGATTTTTATTTAAGACGTAAATCTTGGCATTCAGCATTAATTCGCCTGCAGCTGCGCCTACAGATAGCGATGTGTAGGAAGAGCTCGTTCTCGCAGGCGTTAGTTGTCAATTGTAACTAAAAATGCTCTCTCTTTCCCTTGACGGATGCAAGAGAGTGTTGTGTCGCTCATTGCAGACGATGCAGTTACCTAACTTGCAGTCTTTTTGATCGTGTTTGGTACGCAGACAAGTCAAACATAATGACGCATCTTCGACTATCTTAATGCGTTCCGGCACCGATAAGCCTCGAAACTTGTCGCAGCGATAGAGCGGATGCTGCATGTCCTTGCACAGAGGGCAAAATTGAAATGTGGTAGTGACAAAAGTTTGTTTTTTGGAGGCTTCGCCGCGTCTTCCGTTCCCTGATTGCGAATTATATCTATTTTGGACTTCGCATGGTTTAAACCCTTCGCGTTTAGCAATTCGAACGGCCGTTCGGTATAGAAATTCCAAGATATTTGATAATTTTGGAAAAATGTCCCTCTGTAATGTTTCGTCCCACTTTTCGGCTGTTGACTTGTGAAGTTTGTTTTCCAAATTCTGTACCACAATCTCCTCGTTTACGACAACCCCGAGCGACGACAATGACAGCATATGCTGCTGTGTCTCGTCTGCTAGTTGGACTAATCCTTCTGAAGTTTCGCGTTCTTGAATCGGTAAGAGTAAAATTCAATTTAAATGTCTCGAGATAAGGATTCGTCTGTCTGCATATGATTTTTGTAGCAGATCCCAAGCGCGAACGTAATTATCTTCCGTGATGGAGAATATCTGAATCTTTCGCGCAGCCTCCCCTTCTCGGTTGCAAATAATCGTTTTACAAATCAAATTTGAAGTTGGGTTGTTAGTTCATAATATTTCAAACCCAAACCCCTTTTACATTTTTAAACGTACTTGCGACTGTAGTTTGCAACCACATTTGCAACCGCACTTGCAACTGTAGTTTGCAACCACATTTGCAACCGAACTTGCGACTAACTTGCAACCACATTAGCAATCGATATAGAATTCTTGGGTAGTGGTTGCAAATACGGTTGCTTCTCTAGGCAGTTTTTGTCCTTAACCAACCATTGCCAAAAAGCAACCATTGCAATGAGGTTGCCCGAATCACCAGGGGGCGGTGTTTGGATCGAAATTGGTTTGCATAAATCGATTGTTTACTTTCGTATACCTATTAAAACATTGCGCGACTCCGCCTCGGATGCCTTTTTCAACAAAAAGTAACGCATCCACGTCAGTGAGGAGTTCAAGTTCGATTTGCGTGCACTTGAGCATTGCATCGAATGAAAAACCGGGGGCTGTGTAGTAATGGAAAGGATCTAAATTATACGTATTTAAGCAATTCCGTCGAAAATTCTCAAATATGTCGGCCAAAAGGAGCACATCTGTTTTTAAATATAAATCCGAATATTCACCTAAAGTTTTTATTTTGAATATTTTCCAAACATTATACACGTGCGCCTATTTGCTATCGGAAATCTCCGTATTATTGAGCTTGGAAAAGAAATCTTCTTTCGAGGGCAATTCGGTCTCATCGAGGATATCCCAACTATTGACATATATACTCATACAGGAAAACACCTTTTCGTGCCAATAGCTTGCATTCAGCCTCGCTATTACAATTTGTACGTGTAATCATTTTGTTATTACTGTTTAAATATGAGGCTGATTTGTCGATGCTACTCGGCATAAATCGGAATGAGTCGATAAATCTGTAATTTACAACTGTCCCCCTTGACACTTTTCAAGAATGAAATATATTTGCCCTTGTTTATAGGTAAAAGATATAAAGAGCCCTCGAAGGCAGTCTCCAATGACCTTATTAAAAAATGAGAATCGTATCCGGATAAATTGTGGAATACAACGGGAACTACATGAGAATTCTTAAAATTTAAATTGCAATCTTGGTGTGCAGCAGCGCGATAACGACCCGTAAAATGACAGTGGTCTCGGACCTTTAGATCGCTTGGAAGAAATTCTTTCTCGTAAATGTGGCAGGTTGTAGACGTTGTGAATTGGTGATTTTGTACGGTGTTCAGTGTCCCCATCGGGGTGATGTGTGTTAGACGCAAATGCAGCGATCTCGATAGGGTTTCCAACTCCATCATAAACCACTGGATACAGTCTTTGCCACGGTGTAATTTGTACTCGGAAAACGCATCTTCATAACTACAGCGCAGATAATAACCGATACTGTGGCGCACATGGTTTTGATATCCCATTGTGTTCTTCTATACCGATGTTATATGCTCTAATAAGCACTCGAGATCGGCATACACGACGAATGGAACATCTTCTTTGAATTTGAAATTTTTGAATTTTAATATTCTCTCCTCACCCTCCGGAAAGACCGTTTGGCATTTATTGATTTTAACACAGTCATCAGTGTGTTTTGTTAGCGAATTTTCTGTTTTAAAATGGCACAAACACCTGTCGCAGAGCCAACTATGATGTGCATTTTTTTGAAATTTGCGAGCTGACCAGCCGAGAAATATTTTTAATCCATGAAAAATGATGCACCGGATTGCTGTCTTCTCTTTCTTCTTCTTCTTCTTTGCTCGCAGCTTCTGCATAAGTAGATGTATCGTAGGTCTATCGTCTATCGGACCTCTGAGCGCTCTATTTCAAGCTTTCCACGACGTCCTTTAGACTCATCGGAAAATTGAGTCCAGTGTACTGAAGCACTTCACTGAACGACGGGTACGACGATTTTCGCTCACAATTTTCAGCTGCAGGGTAAAGGGCTGCCGTCACAGACCATAAGAAACCATAAGGATCATCATTTATAATATTGACGACTGCACGTTTTAATTGAATGTCTTTCGGTAGACTTGTATACGTACATAGTCCACCACGCAGAGGCATGTATTTGTTCACATTGACGACTAAGTTAATTATAGAAGAGAGAGACCAGCCGGATTCCTTTTCCGTAAACTCCTTAATTGTATTTCGCGCCTCTTCCTCGAGATCATATCGTAGTACCCCTACCTCTCACCGATGTCGCCACACTTTAACGACTGTAACGCTCCGAGCGGGAAAACGTGCTATTACAAAATACTGCTTATTCAAATGGGTTCGATTGGCAAGTTGCTAAAGCTCGCCTTGGGAATTTTTCAGATACGTAAATCAAAACTCAAAAATGGTTATGAAGAAGATTGAACACTTTTATTCTTTTTGGGATTATCAGTCTTACAAAAGTGTGTTCTTGAGGGTGGTCGGAATTGGTCTCTGCTCTTTCTGCTTTTTTTTACATTACAAAGGTCCAGACTTTTTCTAGAGTCTTCGCGCAGACTCCGTACGCTCACTCGCATGCATCCAATCACACCCCTCGCACTCTCCCCACCCAAAGGGTCTGACCCGTTGTGCGTTGGCCCTTTCATTCCCACAAAGATCGTTCTTGTTCTCAGCTACTATCTTTACGATCCGATGATCGACATATCCCGTGTATGGAGAGTCGATTTGAAACACCGAGCAAATTCGGTAATAAGAAACTATTTATATTAGTCGAAAGGTTTACTCTACGTCGAAACGGTTACAGTGTTCTGTAAATAATAAAGGATATAGAAATCGAGGTGTATATATGATAGTCACGTATTCATAATACTATAAAATAGTTATTATTTCTTGTTATTCTTAAATATTACTTCTTATCGTTATAATTTATTAGTTAAGCACCACATCCCCTATCACGTTCCTCTCGTGATTTCTCAAATAATAAGGCTACATATAAAAGAATTATTCTATTCGCCATAAAATTACATGGATATCGAAGATTGAATTTTAAGGTTTCATACTTTTGCGGTTTTTCGCACAAAAGAAGGAGCCGCGCTCTAGCGACGAATTTCGCATTCGTCACACGACTGTTACGAGCGGGCCTCAGAGTTGGCCACTCGATCCTCGTTTGAGCCACCTGGTTGGCTCAGGTTCCCTTGCTGCCGAACGAATAGAAATTCGAGCCTAAGGACCGGGAACTGGTGGATGGTTTGAACGGCTTGCGCAAAATAAATGTGCACACACGTTTTCGATTGTATTGGATTATGGGATCGGTTTAATGAATAAAATACAGCGTCTTATTAATTTAGAGCAATATCTTTTTATTCCGACTTCTTATTCTTTCAAGAGTCATCGAAGGACCGAGTGAGACTGAGACTGAGAGTGCAGGAGAAAAGAGTCACATATGCTTCAAGAACAAAGCAGTCCCAAAACGACTTCTTATATATACTCTTATGTATATATTCTTTTACTAATGTAAACTGCGTCGCCTCGATAGTTATCGATAGACCACAGCGCGTTCTTTATTCTCGCTTCATATATACACACATACTCTTCAATAATATATAACTAATATTCTTTTTTATATTCTCTTATTATAAAAGATTATTTTTGCCATATTCCAACACTCCCACTCAAAAGTAATCTACTAAAATTAATGTCGGATTTTGCTCTTTTGTTTTAACTGGGGATTATAAATTTGTATAGTCCAACATTTGTTGCAAGGATTGGGAAAAACCCCTTTTTATAAAAAAAACCCAATCAGACTATTTATTATAAAATAGAATAATAATATTTTCGTATGGTTCTAGTGTTCCGAGTTATCATTCCTCCAGGCCCATTTGTTTCCGGAATTTTGTAAACTGCACTTCTGGTAGAGGCTTTGTGAATACATCCGCTAATTGTTTACCTGTAGGAATATATTGTAAGATTATTACCTTTTGTTCAATCTTTTCTCTGGTGAAGTGATATTTCACATCGATATGCTTTGATCTTTTATGATCAGTAGGATTATTAGCTATCGCTATACATCCGTTGTTGTCTTCGTGAATAACTATGGGAGTTATGATTTCTATATTAATACTTTTCATGAGAGATTTTAGCCAAGAGGCTTCTTTCACCCCTTCATACAGCGCCATATATTCGGCTTCTGTAGAAGATGTGGCAACTGAATTTTGTCTTCTAGTATTCCACGAAATCGTATTTTGATCATATAATTGAAATAAGAATCCCGATGTACTTTTACGGTCAAGCTCATTGCCTGCCCAATCGGAATCCACGAAGCCAACAAGCATATTTTCATATTCACTTCTTTTATAAATCAATTTGAGATTTAATGTTCCTTTAACATATCTCAGAACCCTTTTTAAGCATTGCCATAATTCTTGATTATTTTTGTTTTGATATCTGCTCAGCAAGTTAAGAGATACGCTCAAATCTGGTCGAGTACATAACATTGCGTACATTAACCCTCAAACACCTCACTGGGTTACGGTAACCCATGAGTCTCTCAAACCATTCGTCAGTCTCAAACATTTCTTCTTAGTTTTTTTGATATACCTTGAGAACTATAGGATGCATGGAATTCCCCTTTGAATATTCTTCTTTCTCACAGTTTGGCGTATCGATTTAAAAAAAAACACATCTAAATCTGTGCATTAGGACCCTCGATATCGGCAAAACAATAACGGTGGGTTACGCTAACCCAGTGAGGTGTTTACGAGTGGCCTAGATAGTGTGGTGTTTAAGGGTTAAGCATCCTATTAGATTTTTACATGGTGCTTTACAAGTTATCTCTGAATCTAATGCAGTACAATTTAATTTGACTGGCAAGGGAGTACCAACTGCATTACAATCGTTCATGTTGAACTTTTTAAGAATTCTTTGCAGGTATGCGCTTTGATCTAGCGTAATCATATTGTTTTTTCTTTCAATATTTATACCCAGAAAGAAGTTTACTTCTTTCATATCAACCATTGAAAATTGATTCATTAAATAACGTTTGAAATTCGTCATTGTATTTTCTTCGAAAGTCACAATCAAAATATCGTCCACGTATAGAATTACATAAATGTTTCGGTTCACGTGTCCTCTTTCAAGAATATATAAACAATGATCAACAGAGGAATTTCTAAAGCCGCGTTCGTTTATAACCTTGTCGAAATGTTGAAACCAGCATCGAGCTGATTGTTTCAAACCATATATTGCTTTATTTAATTTACATACGGAATTTTCATTTGCTTTTATTCCTTCAGGTACTTGCATGTAAATTTCCTCTTCCAACAGGCCGTTCAAAAAGGCTGTTTTTACATCAATTTGATGAATTAATAGATTGTTCTGATTCGCGAAAGCTAAGAGAAACCGAAACGTTGTAATCCGTGCTACGGGTGCAAAAGTTTCATTGTAATCTGAAAGATATTGTTGACTGTAACCCTTGGCCACAAGTCTCGCTTTATATTTGGTCGGATTTCCCTGTGCATCATTCTTAATTGTAAAAACCCATTTGCAGCTTACAATATTTTTGTTTGATGGACATGTAATTATATCCCAAGTATTGTTTTTTGCAAGGGAAGCAATTTCGTCTTTTATTGCTTTCTCCCACTCAAATTTATCATCCCGATCTTTTATTTCTTCATAAGTTTTAGGAACATCAGAAACAACCGACTGTGCACTCATATAAGAATAATATTCTTCAATGTAAGAGATAGCAGGTTTGCTTCTAATACGTACACTTCGTCGCAGCTCGTTTTCATCCGGGCTTTCTTGAGAGTTTGTTTCATCTGTTAATGATGATTTATCGACTTTATCTGCTTGAATATCAGATTTCTCGATTTGACTCTCATTTCTTTTATATGTTTCTGCATGTCCTTTACCTTCTAGTTTTTGTCTTTTATCGACACTAGAATTTTCGTAATGATCGGTTTTATTTATCTTTTCAAGTTGTCTTTTTAAATTGGAATTTTCTGTTTCAATCCCTTCAATCTGTACAAGAGGACGTGATGTTTTGAAATTTATTTCATCAAAAATAACATCGCGAGCAATAATAAAATTATTCGTTTCTGTATCCAGTACTTTATAGCCGTTCACCTCATAGCCAACAAGTATTCCTTTGAATGAACGCTTATCGAATTTACTTTTTCGGTTTTTATCGTGAACGTAGACTGTACTACCAAAAACTTTTATATGTTCGATTCTTGCCTTTTTACTGTGCCATAACTCGTAAGGAGTTTTGTCTACTGAAAGGGCTTTAGTGGGTGTCAAATTGAGTAGATAAGCTGCAGTTAAAACTGCTTCTCCCCAAAGTTCTTTATTTACTTCTGCCCCGTGTATCATAGCACGTGCTTTCTCTGTTAAAGACTTATTCATGCGTTCTGCCACGGAATTTTGTTGAGGTGTATAGGGTACTGTTAAGTGATATTGAATTCCTCTCTCTGTACAAAAAGACTTGAATTCGTTCGACAAGTATTCTCTCCCATTATCACAATATAAGTGAGCTAATTTTAAATTAAAATGTGCTTCACTTTTAGCAACATAATCTTGGAATGTTTTGAAAACATCGGATTTTTTACTGAGTAAATAAACAACAGTATAATGGGTAAACTCGTCTATGAACGTTACAAAATATCTTTTGTTATCGATTGTTGTGGGCGTGATCGGTCCACAGACATCTGAATGAATGATAAATAAAGGTCTTGTGACGTGTGATCTGTCTTTTTGTTTTGAAAAACTTAAACGTGCTTGTTTTCCGTAAATACAAGCTTCACAGATTTCATTTGTGGGATTTATAGATTCTATTTCTTTACTATCAAAAAGCATATTATTCCTTTTTATTTCTAGAAATTTTGATTTGCCCATGTGTCCCAAGCGCTCGTGCCAAAGTTTATATGTTACAATTTTTGTATTTATACTATTGCACATTACCTTTTGTATAATTGAATCAATAGCGTGTAGATTGTGAAGCGACTTACCCTTAGCTATGAGTTTGTCACCCTTTTTAATAGTAGTCTTTTCGTTCTCATCGAAAATTACTTTCATACCAGATTGTTGAATTCGCCGTACTGATAGTAAGTTGTACGGAACTTCGGATGCGTATAACACGTTCTCAAGAATCCCTGATATTCCTTGATCTGTGGTTACGTGCATGGATCCCCTTTTGGTTGCCCATATGACCTCGTCCTTCTTGGCGATGGAGATTTTTACTGGTTCCGGCAAATCCGTTGCGACTGAAAATACGTCGTCTCGATTAATGATGTGATCCGTTACTCCTGAGTCCAGAAGGAATGTCAACTTATCTGTTGTATTATTTTCATTATCAGGGGTGCGTTCTGATTCAACGCCCGGGCGCAAACTTTTCGTCCCAAGTCGTTCCGATTCACTGGATGTTGCGTCCGGTTGTTAACATTCACGGCGTTCCGATTCCATTCGGACAAACGCCCGGACGCGCACTTTTTACCGCACTCTGGACTACGGCGTTGTAACGTCCTGCATGCGCATTAGTCAAGTTCGCATTGAAAACTGACGTGCGTGGGCGTGGTCTATTCTCAAATGAGTTTTTCAATAAGTGAGGTTAGAAAACGTTAGAATTCTGTGGAAACGTGTCTTGTGAAAGTATAAACTATTGGGATTAATTAATATGTAGATCTCATGGGTAAGTAGGAAACCTTTTAGTCATAATAATGAGATTTGTTTTGAATCATAATTTTTTAATAGATTTCTACTTTTCAGCAAAACAATTTCGTGTCGACCACACGCTCAACTATGGATGTAATACTATTCGGAATCCAAAACGTTGTTGCACTGTGTCAAATTATATTTTTTGATCAAACTGAGCCAGATGACGAAGATTCCGAAGATGAGGAATTCATCGAGGTACTTCTTCATAGGCTCCGCTATAGAGTCAATGGACAAAGGAACATCCCACACAGGATTGAACTGTTTGTTGAACGTACAATAGAATTAAGTACAGACAGAGAATTTCAAAGCCATTTTCGCGTCACGAGGCAAGCATTTGAGTGGATTCACACAACCATTTCTCCTTTGTTGGAGAGTGGACGTCTCGCTGGTAGACAAACGATTGATTCAAGGAAACAGCTACTTGCTGTTCTTTGGCTGTTAGCAACACCAGAAAGCTACAGGTATACTTTTGCAAGAAGCCGTATCACTAATACCTCTATAAGGTAAATGTACCAGTGGCCGCACACGCCCCAGTCGTCGCACACCACTACAAACAATTACATTTATTAAGAATTAATATTAAAATTCTAATAATTGCAAGGTGATCGACAATACTTCACTAACGCATAAGATAAAAATCGAGTCTTACGTGGATCATAAATTATTTTCATCTATTTATTCCGCCCTGTGTGTTATGGAGGTCGTATCAACGGATTTCTTATCGAATATGCTAAGGAATAGATTTGAGAATTGGTGCTCATTAACTCAGGCTTTTAGTGTTCGGATATCGTATTGTGCGGACACTGGGTCTTCTCGTGTCCGTACACTGGGAAATAGCGAATAAGCGCTATGCGGACACTGGTACATTCCAGCTTTCCACCTGTCTCGTGGTATAAGTAATAAATTACGCAATATTTTAACGAACATTGCATATGTTTTAGAAACTCGAAATCATAACCTTGAAGGTGTTTGGAGTCATTAATAGAACGCATGAGGCTTTACGCCCTAAATTTTTATAGCAATCTGAACGGTCCCTTAATTGTGCGACCACTGGTATATTTACCTTTGATTGTTTTAATTTGTAAATTTTCAATTTTTTAGGTCCGTGGGTTCGCGTTTCAACTTGGGCAAGTCAACTTTATCTGCTTCGTTTGTAAGAGTGATTGGAGCATTGAACGAGATTGCACCTCGAGTGATATCATGGCCGGCTGAAGAGCGAAGGATGATTATTGAAGCAGCATTTTCCAGAATGGCTGGTATTCACGGTGTAATTGGTGCTATTGATGGAACCTATATCCCTATCAAAGCACCAAAAGAAAATCCAGAAGCATACATAAATCGAAAGTGCTTCTACGGTATAACCCTTCAAGGAATTTGTGACAATTCATTGAAATTTACAGATTGCTTTACAGGGTACCCTAGTTCAGTCTCAGATATCCGTATTTTTCGAAATTCTGACATTTACGCTGAATTTATAAATAACCCAAACAACTACTTTGGAGCTGAACAATTCATTATTGGTGATAAAGCCTATCCCATAATGAAGCGGTGCATTCCTCCTTACATTGAAAGGAGAAATGTAACCCAGTGTCAAAAAAACTTCAATACGGCACACGCTAAAACACGTCAAGTTATCGAACGATGTTTTGCTTTATTTTTTGGAAGATTTCGTCGTCTACGCTATCTTGACATGAATAGAGTTGATTTGATTCCAGCTACAATAATTGCCGGATGCGTTCTTCACAATATTTGTTTGAACCATCCAGATAATTTGATTGATGATTACATAGGAGAAGGTGCTTGTTTTGTACAGGACAATGACGAATATGAAAATAATGCATGTAACCGTGATCTTCGTAATGTTATCGAAGAAGGGGTAGCGTTAAGAGACAGAATCGCACGATTGCTGCGTTGACTTCAAGGTAGTACGCGCACGAACTTAACGATTAGATAAAAATCTGAATTTTTTATATGGTGTTTCCCACCCACAGTTGTGCTCATACTACCTTAACATAAGGTATAAATTAAATTGTAATAAATTATAAATAATGCGTTGAATTTCATTTTCCCTCTTATAAATTGTAAATTGAGACCACAGAATTATATATATGAATAAGTGGCTAACAAAGCTGAATAAAACGTGTATTGTAATAAAAATACTTTTTTATTGGAAAGTTAAACTTTTTTATTAGTCATCTGAGTACATCCATAATTAAAAATAAGTACATCTTATATTATGAAACAACATTTTGGTATATATAAGAAAGTAGTTATAACATCGATATTATTTTCAATAATAGTAACAACTCAATTCTGAATTTCTACAGTATATTGTTACATTATATTTTATGTAGGAACGTTGAACTTCGATCACAGTATAGCCTTTGGTACATGGATTTTTTTACATAAGAAAAAAAAATTTGTCTCCTTTTGGCAATACTTACGTAAAAAAAAATATACGTCTCCATTTGGCCATAATTGCATGAAAAAAAAAAATCTCTTCTTTTGGCCATAATTACGTTAAAAAAAATACGTTTGAATTCAGCCATAATCACTTGAAAAAAAAAATTATCATGTTTTGACCATAATAACACGAAAAGAAAAAATTTGTCTCGTTTGGCCATAATTACATAAAAAAAAAGTCTCCATTTGGCTATAATTACTTTCTAAAAAATCATCACGTTTTGGCCAGAATTGCATGATAAAAAAAATTTGTCTTTTTTTGGCCATAATTACGTTAAAAAAAATACGTTTCAATTCGGCCATTCAATTACTTGAGGAAAAAAAAATTGTGTTTTGACCATAATAACATAAAAAAAAAAATTTGTATCGTCATGGCCATACTTACGTGAAAAAAAAATATACGTCTCCGTTTCGCCATAATTACTGAAAAATAATCATTACGTTTTGGCCATAATTGCATGAAAAAAAAAAAAAAAACAAACAAAAATTGTATTGTTTTGGCGTTAATTACGTTAAAAAAAATACGTTTCAATTTGGCCATAATTACATGAAAATAAAAAAAATTATCATGTTTTGACCATAATAACACGAAAAGAAACAATTTGTCTCGTTTGGCCATACTTACGTAAAAAAAAGTCTCCATTTGGCTATAATTACTTTCTAAAAAATCATCACGTTTTGGCTATAATTGCATGAAAAAAAAAATTGTCTTATTTTGGCCATAATTACGTTAAAAAAATACGTTTTAATTCGGCCACAATACTTGAGAAAAAAAAATTATCATGTTTTGACCATAAAACATGAAAAGAAAAAATTTGTCTCGTCTGGCCATACTTACGTAAAAAAAATATACGTCTCCATTTCTCCATAATTACTGAAAAAAATCATCACGCTTTGGCCATAATTGCATGAAAAAAAAAATTGTATTGTTTTGGCCATAATTACGTTAAAAAAAATACGTTTTAATTTGGCCATAATGACATGAAAAAAAAATAATTATCATGTTTTGACCATAATAACACGGGAAGAAAATATTTGTCTCGTTTGGCCATAACTACGTCAAAAAAAAAGTCTCCGTTTGGCTATAATTACTCCTTTTTAAAATCATCACGTTTTGGCCATAATTGCATAAAAAAAAAATTGTCTTGTTTTGGCCACAATTACGTACGAAAAAAATACGTTTCAATTCGGCCATAATTACTTGGAAAAAAAAAAAAAATATCATGTTTTGACCATAATAACACGAAAAGAAAAAATTTGCCTCGTTTGGCCATAATTACGTCAAAAAAAAATGTCTCCATTTGGCTATAATTAATTTTTTCAAAAATCATCACGTTTTGGCCATAATTGCATGAAAAAAAAAATTGTCTTGTTTTGGCCATAATTGCATGAAAAAAAAAATTGTCTTGTTTTGGCCATAATTACGTACAAAAAAATACGTTTCAATTTGGCCATAATTACTATAAAAAAAAAAAAAATTACGTTTTGGCCATAATTACATGAAAAGGAAAATTTGTCTTGCGCTCCTACACCATCAATTAATTTCTATCTGCAAACGACTTTGCAATTGCTTTTAAAATATCGAGCGCTGCGTCCTGCCTTTGAAGAAGTTCCTCATGACGGGTTTGTCTAGCTGATTCTCTTAGCCTCAAATTCTCGTCGTATGCAGATAACTGTGCAGCCAGTTGACTCTTCTTTCGTTTTTTCGAGGGAGGTTTCTTACTAGCATTGTGCGGCGGATCACCACCATCATCGACTGTCGATGATTCATCGCTGTTCTCAGCAGCATCAATGTTGACTGGTAAGTTTTCTCGTCCTCTGGATGACGAGGCTGTACCGACAGGGCAAATGTTCGCATCCCTCCCAAAGATTTCGTCAAGTTCATCAAAGTACTGAAATTTGATCGCTGCTGCTCCACTGCTTTTGCACTTCATATTGTCTTTTTTTTCGGTATATTTCGATTTTAAATATTTGAATTTATTTTTTACTTGGTCCACTGTACGATTTGGCAAGTGATCAGCAATCATTTGCCAAACTTTATCATTTTTCAAAGTTGTGCTTTTGAACTGCGGGAGATGATCTTTATATAAACGAATTAATTCTTTTATTTCCGATGAATCCCATAGAGAGCGACTTTCTCTGCTTTGAGACAGTTCAGCGGATTCACAGGTAACAGCTACTTCAGTCAGTAGATGCGATGAAGACTGCCTTTGTGATCTCGCTTCAAGCAAGCTTGGGAACACTTGTAACGCTAGAGCATATTCCATATATGCGATATCCCCGTCTATGAAAATAAATTCTGCATTAATATTATATGCATTGGTAAATTGCTATAAGATAACAAACAGATGATATAATATGTTGGTTGCTATATACACACGATTAGCCTTAAAAAGTCAATGTTAGTTCATATATTATTCGATTGCATACCTGAATCTCTAACAGTTAATATATTTCCGGCATTGTCGTAAGTCGGACAACCCTGGCTATCCACGATCAGGGAGTATGTTTCGTCGCCAGCATTCATTATTAAGACTTAAGACACAAGACACAAGACACAAGACACTGAACCAAACTGAACGAAGTATAAAACAAAGAACAAAGAATACAGGTTCAAGCAGGCATACAGATTTGAGGAGACGCGCCACAATCCGTTCTGATTTACCGGACAAAAATCGCGGCGTGAGCGGAGTGTGACGTCATACCTTGACATTTTACGCCCGGGCGTAGGGACGTTGAATCGGAACGCACCCCAGGCCTGCGTTCAGAAACTGTTACCCTTCTAGAGTAAGAGTAGAGTAAGAGTTGACTCCGAGTTTGCATCGTTTATGAACGACGAGAGTCAACCATAGAGATATATAGTCAACATGGTTTGAGCAATATGGCGGTGCAACAGCAAAATAGAGATCGTGTCAAAAGAGCTATTTCTTTTTTAACTGTTCACATTGCTACTCATACTTCTAATAATTATTGGACCGTTCTGGCACACAGGACGGCGAATCAGCGAGCGGGAGCGCGCGTTTTGAGAATTAACAAGCATATTGCGCATGTCGAGTAACTTGTACCTACCTCTCGACATGGGTAGAAATAGTTAACTTGCGAGTTAACTCGAGTAAATTTCTGAACGCTATAACGAGGGTCAACTTGGTATTTTTGAACGCCTCGAGTTAACTAGAGTTAACTCGAGTAAGGTTTCTGAACGCAAGCCAGGTGACATTCCAACTCTGCCCATGAATGCGAAGCTACTGTCTGAATCTTGGATTTGAACAGTTTGAATCGTTCGTTGACGGTCTTCCGAATTTTGTGTCGATTTCTTGTAGTAATAACAATCCCTTTTCTCGTGATTTCGTCGTCCACAGAATTCACACTTTTTATTGTTGTTATAGAAATTATTTTTCTTGTAATTATTATTTCTTTGATTTTGCTGAGGATTAAAAGCTCGTGTGAATTTATTGAAAGATTTTTGTTTAAACTTTTGGGAATTCTTCGCCGTTCGTACACACACACACACACACACACACTATGCACTATTTCGCGAAACACACAAGTTACAAGTTCAAACGCGATTTGAAAATTTAATTCCTCGAGACTCAGGTGCAACAATTTTTAAATCGTCCTACCGACTGCGCCAATTTATGTTACGACCCGTAGGCCGTAATATAGTTTTTCGTTGAACGATTGGCTCTCCCAGAGCCCGTAGTGGAAGTTCGGTGTTGCCGTGGCGAATAGAAATTCGCGGCCTGAGTCGCGGGAAAAGGGAATTGGAAATTGAATCCGCGTATAAATAAAAGACGAATATTTATTTTGTCTCTGATAAGACTGAAGTCTTTCCTTTTTTATTAGATGCTTAAATTGGGTACTGTTAATTGAATTTGAGAGAGAATGTATTTGAGAGGAAGAGATACATCGGAAAAACGCGTACTCTCTGATCAGAGTTGGAAAGTTGTCTGACTTTGATCCTTGGTGGAGGCTTAAGGGTAGCGTCCAAGAAAAATGTTAAGAGTGGGGACTCTAGATTTTTGTCTTCGCGTCCAATATGTCTCTCTCCTCTCTCTCTGTTTCTTAATTTTTAACTATGTTTTACTTTCTCTCGGGTGTACGCTCCCCGCTCTTGCTCTCTCCATCTCTTCTCTCTCTCTCTCTCTCTCTCTTTCTCTTTCTCTCTCTCTCTCTCTCTCTCTCTCTCTCTCTCTCTCTCTCTCTCTCTCTCTCTCTCTCTCTCGTCTCGCTTCCTCCGCTCTCACTCTTTCTTTTTCGCTGCACGCACACTCTCTCACAAAAACCTAGAAGTCACTGTCTCTCTCTCATCCCTTCCTCGGAAAGTTTTAGGGCCTTTCTGCTCGTAAAACTCGGGTCTCGAATTTCTGAATTTTTTTGCGTTTACGTTTAAAAAAAAATAAAAGTTGTAAGCTCAAGTATTAGAGAAAGGTCACGTACGCCTCGGAGGACTGCGAGAACAATAGGGGTTTGTTTCGACTAGCATTTTATGATTTACATGTGGTCAGCAGACGTTGGTTGTTACCATAAGCTATGAACTATAAATTTTCACTCGAGTGTTCGACGCAACAAAAGAAAAGGGTGTCGAGAAAGAATTTTAAAAGAAGAAGGAAAAAGAGCAAGACAGCAGACTTTTACAATATATTCTTATTCAATATTTGTTAATATAGATATGATTATGTTTATTATTTTCCTTATCCTATGGAAGAGATGCATATACAAAACATTGCAATTAATCATTTATTTAAACTTAGCGGGTGGATAGAGGAACCGCGGCGATCGTGTGTTATCAAATACCCCGTGAGTTTATCGCGGCTCTGTGAAAACGACGGCGGGCGCGTAGCAAGCCCGAAGGGTTGTTAAATTTCTTTTTATTTCCGTTGTTTTGTTTTTTGGATTGTTGTTGCTGAACCTCTGTTTGGAGAACTTTTCCACTTGTGTCATTTCTTTCGTTTTTTTATTTTATCTCATAGTCCAGTAGTCTTGTTTTTACAAATGCAAGAGTCATTTTGTCATCAGCCATTGTTTGAATTGCTGTGACTACTGGATCATACGAAGTCGGTAAAGTGAGAAGTAATCTTGCGATTTTACTTGTTTCTTTTAATGTTTCTCCGGCTGCTTGAAGTTCGACAATCATTTCATCAAAGTACATGAAATGTTTCGTTAATACGATATCTTCTTTGAATTTAAAAGTAATCAACTTTTTCTCGATAGCCAGTTGAGTTGCCAGGCTTTGCCTTTCGTATAACGAATCTAATTTCGTTATTATTTCTCGTGCGGTATCACTGTTAGTTGCAAACCGAGTGTTGCATCACTTAAATGTTCGATGATTGCACCTTTTGCAAGTCTTTCTTTCTTTTTCCAGTCATCATCCACAGTTTCTGGTGGATCACTGTCAAGAACTTTTAACGCGTCTTCTTCTTCGATTAATGCTCGAATTCGCATCTTCCATATGCTATACTTTTCACCGTTAAATGGCGTAATGTTTCTTTTCGTTTTCTTATTAATATCGTCACTCATTGTCACTGTTATAGTTTGATTTCAGTTGAGTTATTTCACTGTTCACTTTTAAACTTATTTTATGACACTATAGTTTATTCATTTTTTTTTTTTTTTATTAAATTTAGTTTACAAAATTAAGAGGAATATTTGATTCATCTGTGCCTGGGCCCATAACCTATTGGATTATGGGATCGGTTTAATGAATAAAATACAGCGTCTTATTAATTTAGAGCAATATCTTTTTATTCCGACTTCTTATTCTTTCAAGAGTCATCGAAGGACCGAGTGAGACTGAGACTGAGAGTGCAGGAGAAAAGAGTCACATATGCTTCAAGAACAAAGCAGTCCCAAAACGACTTCTTATATATACTCTTATGTATATATTCTTTTACTAATGTAAACTGCGTCGCCTCGATAGTTATCGATAGACCACAGCGCGTTCTTTATTCTCGCTTCATATATACACACATACTCTTCAATAATATATAACTAATATTCTTATTTATATTCTCTTATTATAAAAGATTATTTTTGCCATATTCCAACAGATTGATATAATGTTTTATCGTAGTAATAATAGTTCACTAACACGCGATAGAAATAATGATTCGCAACTTAATTTTAATAGAAATAATAGTTCACGATAATTGGGAGTTTGAATGAAATTTTTTTATTTCATAATCTGGTAGTTTAGGAAAAATCATTTAGTACGTATTTTTTTATTTTTTATTTGAATCAAAATTGCCGCTAATATAACGAATTGAAAACTACAACAATATGACGTCACACATGTTACGCTATATCTATATATATCGAAATCCGTGAAATTAAATTGCCGATAACATGTGCATCTATCAGTTTTAACGAAAAATAAAAAATACGTCCTCATCATTTTTACTTACTCTACATTGGGCGCCCGAATTAAAAAAAAAAAATTTCATGCCAACTCCCAATTGTTCGCAAACACAAGTTTAATTAACGTAAATCGAACGCAATAGAATGCAAAGTTATACAAGTTACGAGAAACAGCTAGAGATACCAAAGAGCGCAGCGCGATGTGTCTAGCTCGGATATTTTTGCGGGACTGCTCTTTTCGAAGACGCGACTTTGAAAGCACTCGCATCTCAGATTTTGAAAAAGGGGAGGAGAAGTAAATGGGGTATGTAAAAGACTGCTAAAAATTGAAGGAAGTCCTCCGACGCCTGCTCTGTCATCCCCACAAGACGCCCCGCCACCGTCGTTTACCCCCCCCCCCCCCCCTCTCTCTCGGGTGGAAGAGCCAGGGAGAGAAAGAGGTGACGCAGACGGTAACCCGAGTGAAGGGTTTTCTCGAAGCGTGGGAAAAATTCCTCGCTTGTTTTCTAAATGTTATAAAAGAAAGGTCCGAGAGGAAAACTCTAAAGGCCATAAACCAAGGTCCGGAAAGAAAACGACTCTAAAGGTCATAACCCCTTGTAAAAAATTTGGTAACCGGATGGACAGCACATGAAAAAAGTGAAAGACAAGAAGTATTCCTCTCGAGAAGAAACATAAACTGTTTAATTCTACTGAACGCTAAAAAGTCACGTACGTCTCTAGGCAGTCCCTGTATATGCGATATATGAAGGGTTTGTCCAGAACAGTGAAAGTCATTCATACATACATGCACATACACATATACGCATACATATACATAACCGCCGCGACTATGCATGTTAATCAGTTCTATATTCTTATAATGAAGAATCGTGCTCGCTCGTTATTAACTGTTAGAGATGATAAGGGAATCAGTTTGTATTAATCTAGTTTGAGATTAGTATCATAGGTGGCGAAGTCGTGGCGAGCTGGCGCTCGTCACACCTCTCCCCCTAAAGAAAAGTCGCTTCTCGAAGAACAACTTTTTATTCTACACTACAAGTATACCAGATAAAAATTCATACATTGGAAGCTGACCTCCTCGTAATATCATATAATTATTTGAGAAGGGATTTCGTTCTTTTGTGTTGGACCTCTCTCAGCCCTCCTATATACTGTCCTGGAATTCGCCCAAGGCCCGCAGGACAAACACACACTCGAAAACCTGGGAAGGACAGTTTACAACAGAATAGACTAAATACTTATGTACGATTTTGTCTACTATAAATCTTACATTCTATTCGGCTTGCTATTAATTATTCAGCAAGTGGGATTGCAGCGTGTTTTAATTTATCTAAATGGACGATTTTCGTTCTATTTTTCCCGATTTGGATTTCAGCGTTCCGCTCCCCAATTAATTGTACGATGACGTACGGTCCTACGTATTGAGGATCAAATTTGTTGACGCGGGGTTCTTTAAGGAGGTAGACGTATTCTCCTACGCGGAACGACTAATATTGATTTTTCGGTCATAATAGTGTTTCGACTTCCATTTAGCAGCATTCAGCCGCTCTATCGCTTTTGACTGCGTGTCAGATAGTTTCCGAAGGAAGTCGTCAAGGTATTCTACGTACGTGGGAGGGTGGTCGCCTTTACTGAAGCTAGTAGGTATATTCGCTTCTCTTCCAAACACTAACGTGTGCGGCGGGAAACCAGTCGACTCGTGTACTGAAGTATTGTAACTAAAAATTGCGTAACGCAACCACTTGTCCCATTTTGCTCATTACCAAATTGTTTTAGGTATTCTACTAAAGTATGATGGCTGCGTTCAGGTGATCCTAATGATTCCGGATGGAAAGCGGTAGACTGGAGTCTGTTGATTTTAAATAATTTGCAGACCGTCTGCATGATTTTACTGATAAAATTACTACCTTGATCCGTGTGAAGCACTTTAGGGCATCCAAATCGCACAATAAAATTTTCTGCTAGAGCGCATGCAATGGTAACTGAGTCGATGGCTCCCAACGCAACAGTTCCGCTGTACTTCGAAAAATTGTCCTGAAAGGTTAAGATGTACTTATTCCCCCTTTCAGTCTCTGGCAAAGGTCCTACTATGTCCATTTGAACCTTTTCGAAGGGTTCGCTGGGTGCGTCGGTAATCTTCATAGGGAGACGAGTTTTAGTGCGTACGAGTTTATATTCCTGGCAGTCCTTGCAATTTTTTACAAATTCTCGGATACTATCCCTCATCCCCTCCCAATAATAGTCTGCTCGGATTCGCCAATAAGTCTTGGACGCGCCTTTATGTCCACCGACGACCGATTCGTGGTACTCGCGTATCGCGATCGTCTTCGTGTGGGCACCGTATTTCTCCTGTGCAAATTCTGATTTTCCGGCCCGAGTCCGCGAAAGTTTGTCGAAACCCTTGTTCTATAGATAGCCAAGGCAACTGGTCTAAGCTATTTCCGGTTTTTGAAACACTAACGGTTGAAACATCCAACTCCTCCATGGCTTGCTTTAAGGCTTCGACTGCTGAAGTGACATTTATCACGTAAGGTCGTTCATCAAATTTGCTTCTCACCACCAAATTAAAAATATACTGATTTTTTATCAAGTGTACAACTGTCTGGCCTACTTCAGGCTTGACTGCTTTAATTCCTTTAAGATCTATCGAACCTGCATCTTTCAGTTCCCGACTGAAATGAAGTTTGCTATGTGTCCAGCTTTCGTCGTTAATTTTTCTTTACTGTATATGATAAAAGAATTTTCTATAACATGAACAGGTGCTACTAGGACCTCAGTATTATCTTTACTCGTTTCCAAAAGAGATTTTTCCGAGCTATTGCTCTGAGCAGCGTCATTTACCCCGGGTCTTACACAAGCTTTCAGCTGAGTTCCGGACGATATCTGCAAAATATCGCCATATTGAACTCCCGCTACTGCCCATGAGCTGGTGCCTCTCCTCCCCCCCCCCCCCAAGCGTCGTAATCGCGCTCCGGGTTCGTGCACCACTCGCCCCTCGACCGATGCTCCGTTCTCTGCGAAGGGCAAGGGCGATAACGGGGTTTTTCATTTCTTTTTCCCCCTCCAGCCTCAGGGGGTATGGAGTCATGCGCTCGGCACCGCTGTACACTGCGAGGGAGTTCTTATCTTCCGACACCAAGGTTATTCTGTCTACCTCATCCCCGTCGGATTCTACTTCGACGCAACCATCGAATTTCCGTTGATGCCCAGCCATTATAAATACACTGCCCAATAGCTCATTTATCTCGTGATCGTTTATTTCAGAGCATTCGTCGTTTTAATCCTCCTCCCTTATTTCTGAGTCCGTTTGATTGTTTGTATCTAGGACCTGCGAAGCAGTTAGAAGAACGTCAATGTTCAGCACCTGTTTGGCCGGCCCTATTATGGTAGTTTGCCGTGCGTCTTTGTCAAGTGGTGAGATCTCATATAAGTTCGGAGGATTTCTCGACAATGCATCCGCGTTTGAGTTAGCGATACCCTTTTTATATTGAATATCATAATCGTATTCTTCGAGCTTAATTCTCCACCTAGCAAGCCTGGAGACTGGATCCTTCAAACTATTTAGCCACAGTAAGGGTCGATGATCGATTACCAATGTGAAACGATGCCCATTATATAAGGCCGAAATTGTTTTACTGCGAAACAATAGCTAGCAGTTTTTTTTCTGATGTCGTGTAATTTACTTCGTGCTTTCCGAGAGTTCGCGACGCGTAAGCTATCGGCAAATCGCGACCTATTGGGCCTTGACTCAACACAGCCCCCCGGGCTAAATCTGAGGCGTCTGTTGTCAAAACAAACGTTTTACTGAAACCGGGGTATTGAAGGAGTGGCTCTAAGCAAAGTTTATCGCGAAGTAACTCGAGCGCTTTCTGTTGGGATTCCGTCCAAGCGAATCGCGTATCCTTTTTAAAAAGTATTGTTAGCGGCTTAGCAATTTTAGCAAACTCCGGGATAAATCGGCGATAATAACCAGCGAGTGATAAGAATTGTCTATCATTTTTCCTAGTTCGCGGGACGGGAAAATTCTTAACGGCTTCAATCTTTAGCGGATCTGGTTTTGCACCGTTTTCAGTGATCATGTGGCCCAGATAAGTAATTTCTTTCCGCAAAAACTGGCATTTTTCCGGCTGGAGGGCCAATAACCCGGCAAGCTTCAGTCGAGCCATCAATTTCTTGAGCTTAACAGCATGCTCCTTCAGGGTACTTGCATAGATGACAATGTCGTCCATATATACAAATAATTCGATGCCCCGCAAGCCAGTCAACACCTTATCCATAAGACGCTGAAAGGTCGCAGGTGCATTCTTTAGCCCGAAGGGCATCCTATTAAACTCGAGATGCGCGAAAGGGGTTAAAAATGCAGTTTTTGCTCTCAATTCTGCATCCATCGAGATCTGGTGGAAACCAGATGCTAGGTCCAGGATTGAAAAATATTTTGCTCCTCCGAGCTGATCGAGGATGTCAGTTATGTTAGGGAGGGGATACGCGTCTCCTACAGTCTTCTCGTTAAGAGCGCGATAATCAATTACCATCCGCCATCTTTTATTTCCAGTTGCATCGGCTTTCTTGGGAATGATCCACAATGTTGTAGCATCGAGGGGGTCATCAGGTAAGTGAAATTGGGGTGAATATTCTGTGAGGGTTAATACAATGCTTTCTCTCTCTTCCTCGTTTAAATGGTCGATACTCAGGCTCCGCAGTAATTTCGCTATTCGCTTCGCGCCTATTTTGTCACTTGTGATGCGAGAATGAAGGGCTCGCAACGATCACCAAACTTTTTCAAGGATAAAAAAACTGCCCTTAAGTACGCCCACGCGGCATCAGCTTGACTCCTCCCTTGCCCCACTTGGACCAACGAGAACAAATCTCCCCTACCAAACCCAAATTTTTCATCTCCCTAAACTCCATTCACCGAGGTTATAAAAAACCGGACTCTCCAAAAAATAGACACTAAAATTTTACCATTTGACTTCAATTCATCTACACTGACACTAAATTTTTATCATTTCGCTTACGAACTTCGTTTTATCGACTTACACTTACACTTAATTTTTACCATTTGACTTCAATTCATCTACACTTACATCATACGAACAGTCTCAATTCGAAATTCAGCATAGAACACGAAACTCACAAGTTCGTTCAAAGCGCGCTCAATTCAATTAAACTTCGTGCACGCGATTCCAGTGTCTGTTATGCGAAATTATCAAGTGTAACAAACATTCTGTATTCATATTCAAAACATCTTGGTCTTACCAACCAAGATCATCGACAGTTACAAATCGAATAAAAACGTTCATCTGTTTTAATCAACAAATCTTCGAAATCATCTACATCTTTTTTTCCGGCAAATCAGCCACGCGTAGTGGTCGCTGGTATACCCAAAAAATACTATTTGGTTACGGTATCGAGTAAGGAAAAAGCAGAAACCGCTCATATCAGACTCGTCGAACTCGCATATCGCGGGCTACAAGAATTTCTGCTCTACCGACGCTCTCGGGACGTAACAATATATATATATATATATATATATATATATATATATATATATATATATATATATATAACTATATATACACATTACAATGGAAAGCTCCCTATCTCTATCTCTAACCTTCATGTGCGACACGATGAACGTGCAGCTCACTGCAGCTACGCCACTATGCCGTTACCGTGCCAGCTCATCTCTACTGGGTTATTTACAATTTGTTCACAAGTGCGGCGGGTGGGGGGCTCCGAATAAAAATAAACAGTGTACAAAAATGTTACTTCACAAATAATTTCACGTTTTAGAATTCAAAAATGAATAAATTAAGTAATTTTTGGATATTAAATAAACTCTAATAATTTAACAATTCACCTTTGTCTCGTTCATTTCATGTTATAAATCAGAAATCAGCTCAGATTGCGCTCGCAAGCTCTCACACGCACACGCGCGTACCGAACGCGCTGCCGATTCACGAATAACGTGTTACCTCAGTCAACGAAGTCTTCGTTGCCTCAGTGAAAAACACTAAAAAAAAACAAAATAAATACGCCCTTTATCGACACCAACTCGTGAATTTATAATCAAATGCCCCATACACTTTTTCTGCTCGAAAAAATACTAACCTCAAAAACGCAAAGTGACTAAAACTCCTTGACCTGATTTATCTATCGTAGGATTTTCCCCGAGTTTTCATCGGGAATAAGTGAAAATTCGAACACACCGCAAATGTGAAAAAGTCAACATGGATTTTCGCACAAATTAAATAATCGAAAGTTGCTTAAACGTTATCAAAATTATGCAGTTAAAATTTTCGGGAAGTTTCCTCGAATTTTCGATCGTTCTGAGAAAAAAAAATTTATTCCAAAGCATCGAACCGTTTTAAAATTGATTTTCCCGAAAAAAAAAAAAAAAAAATATGTACGTACGTGTATCGATAGACTTGACTGATTGATAAGGATGGATTCAAATTCGGATAAAGATGATTTAACTAAGGAGATTGAGGGTAAAGTCATTGTACATTGGAATTATCGTGAACTTCACAATCTTCCCGAAGCTATAAGATTTTTGGCAAATGATATACGCGAAATATACCTCAAGGAAAATAAATTAACGAATTTACCGAGTTGGATAATAGAGCTTGTAAATTTAACGAATTTTTATCTTTACGGTAATAATTTGCATAAAGTACCTTTGCACCTCGCTGCTATGGCTGGTCTCACTCTGTTGGATCTTGGCAAAAATGGCCTCGACGATTTGCCATCCTGCTTAGGGAATCTTGAGTCTCTCGAATATCTCACTTTGGACGATAATTATTTGAAAAAATTGCCATCCGGTGAGAAGCGCGTTTTTTCTTAATATTCCCATGAAAAAAACTGTAAATCTCAAATTTCCATGTTTCTCTCGCATCCGAGCATAGAATTGAGAAGTTTGAAGAAACTTCGTTCTCTCTCTATATGCAACAACGAGTTTGTTGCGCTGCCGGACTGGCTGGGCTCTCTAAAGAAATTGGAGCAACTTAAAGCTGATGAAAATTCATTGATCGAACTACCCAACAGTCTAACGACAATACCCAGCCTCAGCGATGTATCGATCCGCTCAAACAGGTTGTAGATCGTCCCTCTCTAGATCTCGATTTTTTGTTTTTTTTTTTTTTATTTTATTTTTCATAGGAAAAATGCTTTGAGCCTCATGGAACGGTCCAGGATGTGAAAGAAAAAAAAAATCTTTATGACTCTCCTCGTTCGAAACGCAGGTTGACCTATTTGCCTCTCAATGGATTTGTCTCCCATCCAACGATCTACTTTCACTCGAATCCCCGCTTGAATTATCTCTCTTATCCGATGTATCGTCAGTTGCTCGATACTCGCGCGAATCACGATCTCGATCTGGGCAAGTATCGAACGGACTTGCGCGCAACGAGCGAGAGTAAAAATTTACAAATTATCGTATCGTCGCGCCAGCGCGAAGCAAGCATTATCGAATTACCCAGGCAGTTGTTAAAAGTACGTGGAATCGATAGGAACGAGCCAGTTTCCCTGTGGGAATTGGCCCTTAGGAGAATTTACAAGTGCGAGAGGTGAGCGATCCTTCGTAGAGGATTTTCATCAAAGAGATTTTTCAACTATCTTAATTAACCAATTGAGGATCCTTCATGTTTTGAGACCAAAAGTTTGATTATATCGGAGCTTAAGTACTTTGCGATACCACAAAACTATAAATAATAAAACCTCATTAAAAAGAAAAGAAAAATAAGCGCTTGCAGTAGGCTGTTCAATTCAAAGAAGATACTCAAAGCTGCAGAACAGCGACAGATAATAGGCTTAAGAAACATTGTTATTATTACTATTTTTTACTATTAAGTATTATTATCATACATAATGCCACAAAAGCTTCAAAATTATCGGATATTTTCCGATAGGTTCCCTGCAAACAAACGAAAGAGTTAAGTTTTTCAGAAAAACTTAACTCGTTCGTTTGTAAGCAGGGAACCTTAAGGGAAATATTTAGATAATTTTGAAGCTCACGTGGTATTCGGAGGATTATTTTTTCCATCCAAATTTCGGCCAATTGAATTGCACCATGAAATATCACACAATTAATAGTTATACAATTCAATTTGGGATTAATTGAACATTTCCCTTCACTTTCTCATCAATGGTTTCCAAAGAATTAACTCCGAATCTACTCATATTTGATTGAGATCCTTCAATTGCCACAATAAAATTCAATCTTTCAGTTCTGACACGGGGTTCACTCGATTGGGAGATCTTTTGTTTTTCATATAGCAACTAAGAGATAAAATTATCAGTTTGAAACCGTATAGGTCGTGACGTCGAATGGTGCAATTCCATTGGCCGAAATTTGAATGGAAAAAAAAATCATTTCAATTCATCTATTCCATTGGTAATGGTAATAATGACAATAGTATTAATAAATAAATTAATGTAATGGAAAATTTAACGAGTCGAGAATATTCATTCCGTATAATAACGATACCAAAGGGTGAGTAATAAATTTTGTTTTTTTAATGTGCTCAACGAATTATTTTAAAAATTTCTTTTTTCTTTCGTAGCAAATGAATTTTTAAAGAATTTTCCGTCTTTACTTACAGATTTTTTTTTTTATTTTATAGAAATTTATGTGATGTCGCGAATTTTTTAATAAGGTTTCGTAACAAGTTAAGTCGAAAAGTTTCCAAGACATTGAAAGAACAGTTTCACGAACGAGCATTGCAAAAATTTTCAAGAGAAAATTTGAGAAAAACCCACATTTGTGTTTACAAAAATCGACTAATTATTTTCATACGACACGAATAAAAGTGGGTCGATTATTTATTAGATACATTTTTTTAAAAATAATTTATCATTTTTTGGCATTGTTATTATTCGAAATGAATATTAGCATCTTTAAAGATTGTCTTTCAGATTTTTATCCTGTTGCAAAATACTTAAAACCCTCAGAATCATTTTAAAAAGTTTATTTTTATTGTTTAATCACTTTTTTCATAATGGAAATTTTACCTGGCCTCAATCTTTTTGGCAAAATTTATTTCGCTAATGTAAGTTAAAAAAGTTCGTGTTTGCACACTAATGGTTTATTAGTTTATGCTGTCTTATCGAAAAGTTCGGGTCTATAAAAATTAAAACAAATTCATAAACATTTCGAATTCCACGTCGGATCGAATGATCAAAAGCCCCAAGCCCCGAGGCTCAGATTTTTTTTAAACTTCGTAAAATTGGAAAGTTACTTAACAAGAGCGTCTATGATTTTTTTTTTTCTTTAATTTTAGCGACAGCCAAAAACCACATTTTTCTGAACCATTCTCTGCCGCTGTTTCTCGAAATATAAAATAAAAATTTACATTAATTTTATTGTTACATGATAAATGAAAATTGAATTATTGCTATTTATAATATTTAAGACTGTACTAATATTTCGAATAAAAATCACACTGAAAATTCATTCGAAACTTTGTTGCTCAAAACATTTTTTTGCGCTACCAAAAGTTTCAGAGGTCCAGCTATTAAATAAAATGAGAATTTTCTATTTTTCATTGATTCATATTTGAAAAATTTTGCATTCAACAAGATTAAAATTAATAGCGAAAAAAAAAATCAAATTTGTCAATATTTTATGGTGACAAAACGCGACATCTTTTCGGCATTATTGTTTGTATTCAGTGTTCTATTAGCATATTCAACGTTGTTGATTTTTTTTAGATTTTTATTTTTTTTCGATATATAAACCCAAATTCTCATACGATGAAATCGGAATATTCCAGGGCTATACTGGCTACTTTTATACGTACAAACTTTTTTCAGTTTTTTTTCAGCAATAAACAATTTAAAAAATTGAAATAAATAAACCAATACTGTGTATTCAAACAGTGAACTTCTTAATCAAGAAAAAATTATTTAAATACGAATATTTGATGAATAAACTTTTTTTTTAAACCAATTTACTCTCATACTTTCGGCATTTTTTTCAATGCCCTTAGAATCTTGACCATGATCGACTTTTTCTCATTTTTATGTTATTGCGATGTACTAAAATTCTCGGATGCTACAGTAAATATTAATTAAAATCATTTAAAAAAGATAAGAAAATTTTAAGTTCTGTACTGAAAAAGTGGTTACTTTCAGGAACACGAGTGACATCCAACTGGCAAACCGTAGCCTCGGCGTATCATACAATTTGCTTGTGAATGGACCAATCGCCATTTGCGTCAATGAGAATTGTCGCCAACCGATATTCACGGAAACCTGGTTAATCACAGCAATCTCATGCCCACGGGATTCGATGTCGAAGAGAGTTACGATCGTTGCCCTGTATTGCTGTAAAAAGTACATAAACCACATGTATCAATAATTTTAATGCAATTCCTCGTTAAAATAATTTCATTGGTCTTTATAGCGCAAAAAAAATATACAGATATTTTTTTTGTTAGCTGTGCAATCAACTTTGACTCTCTCTCCGAGGAATTCGAATCTCTACAATGGCATTTCGTTCATCAACGATAAGTTGTATAGTATGACAAATTGTTAAATAAAATTTATTAGCTTCGAGTACTGAGAGGTTTCACTTTTTTCTCGACCTAATTACCCGGATTTATTGTTATTATTGTTATTGTTATTATTATTATTATCTAGCATATATATATAAGTATAAACGCCCCTCGCAAGAAAGGCCAAGTTGGATCGTTAAAATTGTTGTTCGTTATCGTTTGGGACGGGTTAACGAGAAATAATTTTACATCAAGATTAAAGTGGTTACATAAGCTTAGGTTGGTGAAAAAAAAAATCGTTTTTTCAAGAATATATATCTATTTTTTTTTTACGAAAGTCCGAAAAATCGAAAATAAATTCAGAAGAGTCCAATTTTATTCGGGCATTAAATTGACACGTAAATAAGATGCTATATGGAGCTTACAGGGAAATGCTAGGCAAGGAGGGGAAAAGCGCGGTGCCGCGGCGCGGCGGCGACGTGAGAGGCAAGCTGCGCACGCATCATAAATGCTTTCTTTTCATAACACGAAGTTTAAGGTGGCTCATCAGTGAATTAAAAAACCGGCGATACGAATGAAACTTCGGGAGAGTGTTATCTAAGATGCAATGAACGCTCTCTCAAAATTTCAGGGTATGTTGCCAGGCAAATTATTGCGAACGAGTAATTTAAAATTACCTATTTTAGCATGGGTCTTATGGCAGTTGATTCCATTTTCACCGGAAGTGACATGATACCTTTTGATAAAGACGAGAGTTCTTATTCAAATTTTGAGCATTGAAAGATAAAATCGTGAACTTTCCAATGGTATTTAAAAAATTGTGTCTTGCCAGGGATTTTCCCGAGAAATTTAATCGCGAAAGTCATCGTGTGTGCAAATCTCGGATACAATATATGTCTGTCATTTTGCACGCGAGGAAACATATGAATATCAACTATCGTTTTTGACTCGATCGCTCTGACAGCGTTAAATACTTTTGTCAGTTGAGACTTTATTTATAATATTATTTATAATAAATTATGGATAAAATATCACGGGAAACGTCATCGAAATTCATACATTTTATTTAGACAGAGTATTTAGAAAATATTATGATAGGTTTATGATTTTTTTTCACGTCACGATTTTTGACTAGTGTTGTCACTGATGGGCCGCCTTAACTCGTAATATTTCGGAAAGTATGTGGGCACATTAGAATTTTTTTTCCACGTGTCGTAAACACTACAGGGTTACGTTAGTACATTTTTGCAACTCAAAAAGTAGTCAGGAATTACTTGATTTTCCAGAATAAATTCCATTTTCCATGGGCTGCCGTATGAATCCCATGTTAAATGTCTCACTTTGAGCTCGTATATCTCAGCATTTACATGTGCAAAAATTTGTTAAAAAATCTTAAAAAATGATATATACCGTCCTTTTTAATGTCTAAAATTTTCAACTAGAAAAGTAATAATCGACTTAGCTAACATACATCCTTAAGGATACCAAAAATTCTGCCCCGATATATTTTTCGGGATAGTAGGCTAAGCACGCGTTCCTAATTATGGCCGAAAATACCGAAAATCGTAACGGTAGTTCTACTTCTGAAGAATTACTTACTTTTTCTTACAGCCTGAAATTTCCAAATTTCGCCCCAACAAGCACTAGTTTTGTCCATCTAATTTACAAAAAAAAATTCCTTTCGGATTTTTTAAAATGTCAAAGGTAACATTTTTATATTCGTGAATTGTTTGAATAAAATGTTTATAGAATTTATTTCAAAAAACTTTTTTTTTTAATTTATATAATGATTGTTCGATAAAATTACATTTTATAAATTAAAAAAAAAAAATTCTCAAACATAACACTAATTTTACCCGTCCTAGGTGAATTTAAACCCTCAACCGATCAACAAGGTATTTTCATTATTTTTTTTTATTTTTTTCTTTGTTTTAGCTCGCAACGGAGATTTGCTACGCGATAAGAAAATCAAGGGCTCTGTCCCGATCGATGTCACACTTGATGAGAGCCCTGGACGCCTCGTCCTCCGGGAATCCCAGAGTCTTCAGAGTGGACAAATTTTCGTAATAAATTTTTGCCCTCTCCTTATCGTACTCGTTGATAATGAGGGCCTTCTCAGCCTCGTCACCGGGTATACCAAGTTCCTCCAAATAACGTACAGCCAATAAATACTCGACGACTTTTTTATTGTCCTCGCCGCCGAGATTACGAACAGCGCGTGCGGCCCTCGACAATGGGAATCCCATGTCGCTAAGATGACGAGCCAACTTTTCGTCATCCTCGGTTAGATCCAGCAGCGGATTTTGAAGTGCCGAATCTTTTGGTGAATTCGGCCTCTCGTGTCTCACATTCGTTTCGCCGTCGTCGCACTCGGGACTCTCCAAATCTGGCCAAGATTTCCAATTCTAGAATAAATATGATTAGTCTTTGTTGTATAACCTTTTCTTATTTTTTTTATTTTTTTATTTACAACTTGGTAGTGTTTTATTTTATTTCATTAAATTTTTGCAATTTACAGGTTGGGAGAAGATTTGGGCCACAATGGAGCCCAAATACGATTTTCTGCAAAATTATAATTATCAGTAAATCATTAAACTATGTCACATGTTGTACATAATGTCGCATTGAAACTGTTCGAGAAATGTGAGTCTTGATAATGAAAGAAAAAAAAAGAGAGAGACGACAAATAATATTGTGATTCGGTGGTCGGAATCATGTGCAATGAATAGGAGTATAAAAGCCTAATTTTTTTTACCACAATATCAACTGTTGAAAAAAAAAATAGGAAAACGCGGCTTAAATAACAGAGGAGCTCACCTACCCGTTTGTCACGTGACTTTCACCTCGCATTAAGGCGATGTGAAAGAATAGCCTCGGAGAAAATAGGGAAGGGGATTTGTCATCGACATGGGTATCTCCTTAAGAGCATTTGAAAGGCGATGAGGGACTCCGATGGCGTCGGTATAGCAAGAAATATTGTAACTTGTAGAATATTTGGGGCAAATACATAAAACTCGCGAATTACCATATTTGGGGGCGATTTTCTAGATTTTTTGGTATTGGCCTCTTCATTTCGAAACCTCGAAAACTCATAAAAATCGTCTGCAAACTGAGAACTGGGCAAGAAAAATCACGCGCTTAGGCCTATCTGTACTATCTGTACTATCTGTACTATCTGAACTATCTGTACAGCAAACTATCCATGGTAACGTGTAAATTTTTGTATCAATGCCATTTCTTTATTTTTCCACACACAGGAACAAAAAATGTTTGTTGAATAGGGTTTTTATCCGTCTTTGGTCTAATGGCCAGATTTTTCGGAATTCAGGGATACAATAATTGTTACATTCATTTCTGTATTAGACCCCTCGAATTTTAGCCGAAAATGTACATTTATATATTGAATTTTGTACATTTTCTCCAGAAAATGGTCTCCAGAATGACTTGTTGAAATATAAAATTATTTGGTTTTATACTTTAGAAATTTAATTGATTAAAAAATTAACACGATTAACCGTCAGAATCGATTCAACAGAGATGATAAATGTACCATGTGACATGTGAATGTGAGAGAGATAGCCGTTTTAGCATTTCCTTATATTCTCCAAGACGACTAAAATTTTTCGGAAAAATAAAAGTGTCATCTTCTGCTCTATTAATTCCCGGAGATGGAACAACCGGCCCTAAGAGAGGAACAAAATGACGCTCTTCTTTTTATTCCGATATATAAACTGTCGATCAGAAAATGGAGCAAACGAATTTTAATCGACCGAGCGCTCCGATTACCTCGAACACGTGAATTGTACTTTCTCTGAAAGGACACAACCGATCGGGATGAAATAAGCTTACTTAGCCGCTGCAGCGTGTTGACAAAAAGTGGCTGAACTTTTTTTTTTATCCCGATCAGTCGTATCGTTTGGAAGAAAGAACTCTCTCTCTCTCTCTCTCTCTCTCTCTCTCTCGCACTCACGTATCACGTGGTACATGGACGCATTCGCTACCGTGGCTGGCAACAAATTGCCTTTCCTATTTTTTTCCAAGATTGTTGATATTCCGAACAAAAGTAAATTATATTTTCATGCACGATATATCGAAGTATGAAAAAATTCGCTTTTGACCAAACAAACAAACAGCTTTCTCGGAACAAAACAGAGAAACACGATTTGGTTGCCTCGAGAAGGCCTCTAGGGCGTTTGTCACGTGACTTTTAAATCGTCTTAATGCAGATACAAAGGAATCCTATTCACCGCTGTTGAAATTTGTTAATTCCTTAAAGTATTCACGATCTCTTGCGGAAATTAAGATTGAGCAAGGTAAACGCTGGTCCTCAGCTTTCGAAGTTAGACAAAAAAAGTATCATGATTTTGATACTCGCCTGAAGAGCTTCGTCGAACGGTTTAAAGAAACGGAAATCCCTTAAGGCTTTGCAAACAACGTTTTGTTCTAGTTTGCGATTTTTATCGTACAATATGATTTATCGATAATTATTATTCGTTTATTGGTAATGTTTGTCATTTAAATATATATTATGCTGCTGTAGTATGTTAATAAATATATATTATTTGTTATTTTTATATCTCGACTGGTAATGCTTGTTATTTATTATGCCACTTCAATGAGCTGTGAAATTTTTCTGAAATCTTTTTTAGCCATCCGCTTGCTTCGATGTGTCTCATATATTTGTTTTCATACGAATTCATCGACTCACCTCCATATACGGTCTCGCCAATTCCCGCTCAAGTTCCTCCACGATTATAGACACGTTTCGTCCATTATAATTGTTGCTGTCGTTACGACTCTCGACGCTATTGTCCGTTGTCTCGTCGTTCGTTTCCTCGTTGGACGGACAATTCTCGATCGACAATTCTTTCATTATATTTTCCACTTTTTCGGGTGATATCCATCGTGATGTTGGTTGCAGTACCTGAACGATAAGCGCTATAATTATTTATTTCATACCTTATTAAAAATTTATATGATGAATCAATAATAATTTATGATTAAAAAAAAATCTGATCTCAAACCTTTCTCTCGATTATCTCCAAATTTAATATCAAACATCGCTACATTCTACTCAATTTTACGTAGCTAATACCAAAATTTTACAGGTGACGCTATGACCAACTATTTAAAAAAAAAAAAACGTAAAAATTTCATAAAAACTCAATGACCGCAAGCATTACGAAAAAAAAAATCATCTTTAATAAAGAAAAATTGTGGCTTAACTTGACTGAAATTTTTCGAAAAACGCGAATTTTATTTTAAGGAATTTAAGGAAGCCACGGCCTCTCAAAGAAGAATTTTCGAATGGCCAAGAATTATGAGAAAACGATGTGCAAATTTCAATTGTCATCGTTGTTCATTAATTTTTTTCTTTTTCAATTGTTTATCCGACAAACCTGGGCAAGTTCCTCCATGTCATTTATAGTCTTGAGTTCCATATTGTCAAAGGGACTGCTCGTGTCATTGTCGAAATCCGAATAATCAAGACCACCGTTGCAAGGGCTCGCATTGTCCCTGAGATCGGTGACCGGCGGTGACAAACGCTGAGGCGTGAGGATCGTAGTTTTAGGAGCTGGTGCAATTTTCACAGGAACGCACGATTCTTCGTTCTTGTCATTGGACCGATTTTCCTCATTCTTCTCAGCACCCTCTTCCTTCTCTCTTTCCTCTTGATTTCTGAGGTCCTCGATATTACTCCGCTCCTCTTTGCTACGATTCTTTGCGCTGTGCTCAGAATCCGCAACTATTCGCTTCTTTTTCTCCTCGAGTCGTAAGCGTCGAGCTTCGTTGTTCGTCTGTCTGACTGTACGCCATTCTCTCAACTCGAAGAAATAAAAAAATCTTACTTTTTTGCTCATAACATGCAAAAAATTAAATATGTTCGTGACTGCTGGGATCGTTCATTGAATTTATTTAACGAATAAAATATTGTTATATTAAATATATTATTTAATTTATTTTATATATTTCAGTATTTTTATATGATATTATAATATTATTATTATTAGAAGAAAATGATAGAGCAGGTCGAAGGAATGATACGGGGTATGGGAATCGAGGATGAACGGAAATGGAATGAGGTTCTAAAAGGACCAGTAGTGCCAATATTGTGCGATTTTGTGAGAGAATTCGAAAAGGCTTTGAGGCGGAAAAAGAAAGAGGGTAACGGGAAAAGAATAATAGTTTGATGTATAACAAACCAATGATCCACCGAGTGCGATAGAAGAAGAGACGTATGGATGTGATATATATGAGTCATTTCGCCAAAGATTGGCCAAAGTTGTACCGAGTGGTCAAAATTTCAAAAAACTAAATTTGCCTTTCGAAAGATAGTACTCAAAAAGATATCCACGATTTTTTGAAAATTTTTTTGGCCAGTGGTTTTCAAAAACCACTGGCCAAAAAAATTTTGGTCGCAATGGCGACGGCAAATTTTCGAGTTTTCGAAAATACAAAATTTTCAACTCGATATATCTTTTTTCCCTGAATAGATAGAAAAAAACTTCAGAGACGTTTTTTTTTCGTAAAACTCTGAAGTGTTAAACAAAAAATATATCAATATCCAATGCTATGTTTATAACCTCGAAAATCAAAGTTGAAATCTAAAAATCGATTTTTCAGCCCTTGCCCCCAATTTTAGATCGTTGAAAATATTTTTTTCGGAAAATTCAGAGTTTTTTACATCGAAAATAACTCAAAGGAACTTGGGATCTCCATAAGTACGTAGGACAAAAATTAAAATTAAAAATAAACACAGCAAAAGTTACCATACTTTGTTTACTTTTCCTTTTTATCGGTTATTTTTTACGTAATTTAAAAACTCATTTTCCAACATTAACAAAAACCATTTACAAAAAACTATGAGCAATAAAATGGATTGTGTTCCTTTCAAGGGTTTTGCTTTTGGATATCTTTCTTTCAGATACTCCTTCACTCGATTTTTACGCATCTTTAGATACCATAGCAAAGTTCATTTGATCAAAATATTCATCAGCTCACTTAGTGCAACGCAAAAGATGTTAACATTTCATTTTTTGTGCCCAAAAGGAACAATTTAAGAATAAATCAGCTTTTGCAAATTTGTATCACCACAAACGTCACTTTGAGATTGGTGCAGAGTGGCACTTTTTTGCTACTGCCCATGGCAAAGGACCCTGTGATGGCTTAGCAGACTCCATAAAACGTCTGGCGTCGCGAAGGGCATTACAAGTGGGCACAAAAAGTGAAATTTTAACACCTTTAGCATTATATGAGTGGGCCAATGAATATTTTGACCAAGTAAACTTTGCTTTTGTATCTAAAGAAGCGTACGATTCGAGTGCAGAATATCTCAAAGAGAGATTTTCGAAAGCGAAACCCTTGAAAGGAACACAATCGATCCATTGTATTGTACTTTGTACTGAAAATTCCGATTACTGTATTGTTAAACAAAATTCTTTGTCGATAAATTCAAGAAAAATAAAAATGATTTAATCATAGTTTTTTTGTAAATGGTTTTTGTAAATGTTGGTAAATAAGTTAACAACTTATAAGTTACGTAAATAACTTATAAGTTGAAAACGTTTTTTAAATAGTTAGTTAGTTAGCTATTAGTTATTAGTTATTTAAATAGTTATTAGTTAGTTATTAGTTTTATGTAAATAAGTTTTCAACTTATTTACGTAAAAAATAACCGATAAAAAGGAAAAGTAAACAAAATATGGTAAATTTTGCTGTGATTATTTTTAACTTTAATTCTTGTCCTACGTACTTATGGAGATCCCAAGTTCTTTTGAGTCATTTTCGATGTAAAAAACTCTGAATTTTCCGAAAAAAATATTTTCAACGATCTAAAATTGGGGGCAAGGGCTGAAATATCGATTTTTAGATTTCAACTTTGATTTTCGAGGTTATAAACATAGCATTGGATATTGATATATTTTTTGTTTAAAACTTCAGAGTTTTACGAAAAAAAAACGTCTCTGAAGTTTTTTTCTATCTATTCAGGGAAAAAAGATATATCGAGTTGAAAATTTTGTAATTTCGAAAACTCGAAAATTTTCCGCCACCATTGCTCAAAAACCACTGGCCAAAAAAATTTTCAAAAAATCATGGATATCTTTTTGTGTACTATCTTTCGAAAGGCAAATTTAGTTTTTTGAAATTTTGATCACTCGGTACAACTTTGGCCAATCTTTGGCGAAATGACTCATATATATATGAAGTGCAGAAAATGTATAAAATGTATAAGGATGTGCTGTTAAATGTATGGTGAAAAATGATGTAATATTCTTAAGCCCAAGGGGCAAGGATGGCTAAATAAATCTATCTATCTATTATTATTATACTATTTTTTTCAGTACATTTAATATTTTTTATATTCCAATAATTTATTTCTTCATTTATTTTATTATTTATTGAATGGAAAGATCGTGCGAAAAATTCCAACGTCAGAAGTAAAAAATATGAACACAAGTATTTGTGTACGAAACTCAGAAAAATTGTCTCCTGCTCAGCAGACGGCGCTCGCCAACCAGTCCATGGGTTTGGGAAAATGATCACCCATCTTAGTATTGACAGCGGCCCAATACTGTTTAGGTTTGACTTAGGTTACTTTAGGTTTAGGAGATCGAAAAAAAATGATTTTCAAGAATTTTTTTATGAGTAAAAAATAAAGCCACACTTACCAAAACTTTATTGGTTTTTTTTCTATACATTTTGACAATACAAAATCATTTTTTTTATCAAAAAGTAATAACCTTGAATACGTTTTTCTCAAAATAAAATTGGACTTTTTTGTCCAATCAGTGGGAAAGAAGGGGAAAAAATTATTTGACCGATTGACTTTTTCTGGAGTTTTCAGTTAAATAATTACAAATTATTCCTAATCAACTGATTTTTGTTTTTTTTTAAATTAGTTTTAACAATTTTATTTTACACAAATAACTCAAATTTTTTTTATCAAAAACGTTATTTTTCCTTTACCCGACAATGTTTACAGTCTTATACTTTTTCTTGCTTCTCTTAATTCGACTAAAAAATTATATGAAAATTCAAAAAATACTTGAGTTTTTTGCTCCAGGCAATACTTAGACTGAACATTTCCCGCTAATTAAAAACTCAGGCAGCAAGGGACGACAATGGATCATAAATAATTTAATGTTTCGATTATTTTTTAATAAGAAAAAATAATTTTTTATCGTTCACATGTACAATAAATCACCCTTAAAGTATTGAAAAATACTACTTAATTTTTTGTTCATGAAAAAATTCTTCAACATCATCTTTTTCAGCATTTGCAATCAAGTTCTCCCGTTGGTATATTTTTTTTCCACGAATTGTAGCCAAATTGATGCTTAACAAGGTTCTATAGAAATTGAATCTTTGACTAGTCATTTGCAAAAAAAAAAACTAGAAATGAAAAAAGATGATACCGAAAAAAAAACGATGATCTGTACAAATTATTTTTCGTTTTGCGATTTTTTTTTGCAATTTTTGCGATCCCATCTCTATGTACGATACAATTTGGCAAGATTAAAATTAATTTATTGATAATGATAATTATCGAGGAACAATTATTAATCAACATAATAATTACCTTTTCGAGGACAGACTTTTCTAGGCTAAAGTCATAAGTGTGCTTCGATACATCAGGCAATTTATTGTTGTAAGCAGCGGGAAGGGTAACTTTTCGTGGTGGTTTGTAGGCCTCGGAAATCTTCACGTGAACTCCATCCATGTAGGAAGCTATGGTGTCGCAGCATTGAGACGATATCGAGGCTCTAGCCATAATATCGTTTTTGTCCTTGTATTGGATATTCTTACGCGTATTTTTGTCAAATCGAAAAATATCTCGATTCGAAAATTACTTTATTGTCGTGTTTGTAGCACTCGATACACCCTAACCTCAACATAATCTCCGAAAAATATAAGGCCTGTATATATATTTCGATAGAATTCTGAGCCAAACCGATTTCCGCATAGGATTTTATAAATTCAATTTATTAATAATGTACAAAAAAGTTACTGTCAATTTTCTATTTTAATCGGCCCGATTCACTAGTACTGGTACAATACTACAATGCTCAATCCCGGATTTGACAGATTGACAGTTCAGCAGCCACCTCTTTTTTCACGCGCGCGCCACCACTCGGCCCTCGATGAAAGCTGGCATGATTGGTAGTATTCCGCGCGAGTTTTAAATATCAATATTTAACGGATGTAGGTGATAAACCAGCATTGCAAAACAACAATGATCATTATATGTCAGTCTCATAATGTTTGTTAAATTAATATTCACTTGAATTATTTTTTAAAGGGGTTTAGGAATACAACGCATTCATTATTAGCTGAAAAAACTCAGTTAAAATTCGATTCAACGGGTAGAAAGGTTGTGCTGATAACTGCAACAAAGGAATGCACAGATTTCTCAAGGATGAAGAAAAAAGAAACCGGCAAACTCTGTATTTGCCGTACGAAAATTATTATTCCGATCATAAAAAATCAGTCTGAAAAAGATAACAGTTGTAAATTAAACCTATAAAACTGAATTCACCTAACCGCATTTTTTATGACATTTCTTCTTACTGATATTGTAAATTTTTTTTTCTCGTTAATATTGTTCCCCGAGAATGAGTCTCTATTTTTAATTAGTCGACAGTCCACTTTTCGTATTTTTCGCCTCTCATAATCACATGTGCGATATATCAGGTGGTATTATTACATTGAAGTTGGCGCGAAAAACTATCAGACACAGTGGCTCCCCTGTGCGGGGCTAAAAGCTCTTTCAGCTCGTCACTTTATCAACATTTGTCACTTACCGGTTATTAATTACCAGTTCTAAGGTGATTAGAACTGACAAAAGTCATTATTTGTCAACTACACATTAGTCACATGAGTCAGGGATTCCCAAAACTTAAATGTCTAACATAAATGAATGTTTTATCTCTATCAATGTTTTTTTCGAAAAATATGACATCATCGGTGCATGTAAATTTGGCGCGGGTATAGCTGCTTTTCAAGCGTGTTTGTTTAAATCTTATTTTTACATCTCTGCGTAGGTATATGCAAGCTTGTGATATATTACATAGATGTGGGAAAAATCTAATTTTACGATATTGCATTTGAAATCTAAAAATTGAATTTTCAATTTTTTCCTCATTATTTTTTGTGATTTCCATATCGCGTTATATTTAATTATTCACAAGATCCATACCCACCAATAAATTTAACAGAGAAGGAAATTTAAATTATTGTCACTTGCTGATATTTTCTCAGCAGAAATATTAACTGCCTACCAATTTTTATTTTTAAAAAATGACCATCTATTCGCAGAAAAATTAGAATCAAAGCTTTAAAAATGTCATTGGAGAAATTCGATATTCCGATGTTTGTTAGTAAACAGAATGAAACAAAAACTTACTAATTATTATTGATTAACCGACATTATTGCGCCATGATGACTTGTTCTTAGACTTGAAAATCAATTATATCGATCGATGAGCAAGCAGCGATGAGAGATAAACGCGGATTCATGCCAATCTCTGTCAAGATGCGTTTTCGTTTTTCTATTAAACTTTTGAAGAAAAAAAAACGTGTTAAAATATCAATGATCAACGTGAAAAACTATCACTATGAAAATGCAACGAAGTTTTTTTTAAAGATTCAAATATTCTTATTCGGTTCTCGTCATATTCGAATTTATCCTTTAAATCGTTTGGTTAAACTCTGTTACAGTAACTATAATTTTACGTTATTATTGGTAGCAATAAATATTTCGGCTTATCCCAGCCAATCTTTAATGAATAATCGAATCAAATTATCTGCACATACAGCATATTTCAATACAGGTCTAATTTATTGTCAACAACATCGATCTTCCCTGTGTATACATAACTGTAAACGAGATCACACTGATCGAGGATTATAGCATCGTGAAACTTTTCGATAAATTCTATATAATTAAACATACAGGTCAACAGTCGATAGTTCTATATGAGATTTTGTGTCCTTTTTGCCAGGCGTAATGGAACACATTTTTTTTTTTTTTTCGTTAAATTCCTCCACATGCAGTAAAAAATATTCGTATACATTCACTAATAGAAAATACTTTCAAATTCAGGTGGAACGAGTTTTGATTCTCGTCCGCAACTTTTAACGCTTTTTGAACTTTGAACAATGTTCGATTGTAAATTTCATTTTGTTTTGTTTTGTTTTGTTTTTTTTTTTTTTTTCATTCTATGAATGGTATGGTAAAACGAATCATACCTATGTATATAGTTACATCCACGAATGTGGCATCGATACATTTTGTGAAGTAACGATAGCCCTACTTACAAATTAAAACAGCATGTACATGGCATATATATGGCAATTTGGCTATTAATTCATACAATATCATCATTGTAGGATCGACATTATTTTCGTTTTTTCAAGATTCTGCGATTGCTTTTGATTCGTTTCACCTTCCGTCTTGACTATCGATGTATCTTGAACTTTTTTAGCCTCGAGTGATTTCATGTATGCTAGAAAAGACGTCCACATGAGACTGCAAACGCTCACGTAGACAACTCGATTGCGCTCGGGGATAAGAACAAAATTTATTGTCTGTAAGACTGGCCAGACACAAACGCCAATCTGCAATAAAGAGAAATAAGTTATTTGTCTACAAACATTGCAGACAACGAACGTTTTCGCCATCATAGAGAACGCTCCATGATGATTATAATTGATTTTTCGTGTTTTTCGAGTCTAAAAGTTAAAAAAAGTTTGAGCTTACGAAAAATTTTGTTAGAAAAATGTAATGTTTTTCCACAGTTACTCTGCGTGTACTGTAACTGTTAATGTGCTATTTTCAACAATAGGTATTGAAACTTTATTTTATAGTGGAGAATTCAATTTACAAGTATAATATTTTGTCACCGGAAAGAATTTGTTTAGATGAATTAGATCTGGGGACATTCAGTCCGAGGAGATTTTACGGGGATATTTAGAACAAGGAAAATTAATCCTAGATAAAAAAAAAGCATTGTGAATATTCAAAATGACATAATAAAATGACTAGTAATATAATAGTAATAATTTAATTTAATTCACTTTAATGAAATAAATTTTTTTTTTATAAAATTAATTAATATTTTTATTAAATTAATAATATAATGAAATATTGAAAATTATTTTTTTTTAAATCAATTATGTTTATTCGTAGATGAAATTTTTAGCAATAATACGTTGCATCGAATGGTAATTATACGATAAGAATTAAAATTTCATCAAGTGATTCTCTTTGTTCAATGTGATGTTCGTGAAAATTGTCGAGCAGGCCGAAATTTGAAATTTAATTATTCGGAAGTGTCCACGGTGAATCATCCAACTCGTGGATATTTTGAACAATCGTGCTTAAAATTTGTGGCTTTAGGAAGTTTATCTCCAAAGTATAATTGATATTGAATTTTTCGAAACAAAGTCCCCCTCCCGAATTTTAGATTAGCCCTGCCTGTAACTGTAGGATCCCTGATCCCATTGAGCTTTAAAATTTTTTAACAAATTAAATGGCCGATAAATCATATTTGTTATCAAAATTAACGATAAACAAGGAGAGTTGTTTTTTTTTTTACTTTATCTTAAAAAATCTTAAATCTTAATCTCGAAATCTCAAACTTTGAGCGAAATCTCAAACTTTGAGTGAAAATTTTCACTCATCACTTTCGTTCTTTTTCATCATTCGCAGAGCTATGAGTAAGCCAAAAATTTATCGATCCACGTCATTCAAAATTTGCGTAGAATTCTTTTCGAAAAAGCTTTAATTTGTCAACGAGAGTATAATGGTTCGTAGAATCATATTATTTATGTTTAGATAAAAAAAAAAAAACGAAAAGAACAGTTTATGATTGAGCTTACTTTGTACGTTGGCCAAAACTTTTGTCTTACTTCCTCGGCGCACTCGGAGATGGGCTTGAATTCCAGCAAATTAATTCCAAAGAAAAAGCAGCACATCGCGGCTGGACCGTAAGTAACTTGTTCCACCAAGGCCTGCGAAAAGTAATACGGAAAGTTGATGGAGCAAAAATTCACTTATTGAAATATAAAAACGAATTTCCAGTTTTTATAGCCAATTTGCTCTAAGTTGGGAAAAATTATCTATCGAAAAAGTGATACGGATGGTCGTGTGTATCAGTGAAAAACAAAAACTTGAAATCACAAGAATAACTTCTAATAATGAAGAAATTTGGCTGGTGCGCTTTGCTTTATTTATCCTACAATTTGTGTATTCAGTCAATAAATAAATTAAATTAATGAAATAAATTCATGAAATAAATAGAATAAATGAAATAAATAAAACTAATGAAATAAATAAAATAAGTGAAATAAATAAAATTAATAAAATAAATAGAATAAGCAACACAATTCAAAATAGTGTTCTTTTTTGACGCAGGAGAATCCGTCTTGTAACTTTATTTTGACAAATACCTTAGTGATCGCAGACCTAAGATCGGTCTTGGGCCAAAAGTGCGAAGCACACCTGAGCCAAGCATAGAGAGTCGGAGCAACGAACAATCCACCGTAGAGACTAAATCTGAGTGCCTGAGTATAATTGAGCTCCTGTTTGCCGGCAATCTTTTGCTGCAAGAGACTTCCGACTGGCCAAATAACGACGTACGAAGCCATTCCCCTTACAACCGGATACTTTTGCGTTACCTCGCGAAATTTCACAAAGATAGTCCTCATCTTTGCTCTGTCAGCCACTAAAAATAAAAAATTAAAAAAAAAAAACAAAAATGTCATTCACGAATAAAAATTTCAATGTGAAAAAAACTTCCAATTGAAAAAAAAAAAAAAACAATTCCAACAATCGGAAAATTTCGCGTGACAGCGCGAGACTAGCAGACGACAAAACGCGCAGGTGGCTTCTCGTGTTATTTTCCGTCTGTCCAAGTTTTCATTTTTCTTTGTTTTTTTTTTCATTTAAAAAAAAAAACGAAGAATGAAAACGAAGAAAGTGATGATGAATGTTCGATTGTACTTATTTCGAGGCGCTTACACCGAATTTCTTTGGCTATGAATATCCGATGCAACGGATCCCGCGTAGTACTGAAACATTTATATGAAAAGCTTTATCGTGATGTAACGAGAAACGGGCCTTTGACGTTTGACAGCACAACCAACTCTATCTCCCCTCTCCGCGCCACTCAGACATATTGCAAATTTTTATTTTCAGGGTCATGCGTGGTCGCATTTTGCGCATGCATATGATAGGCGAATAAAAGCCATAGTCACACCTCTGTGTATATATATATATATATATATATATATATATATAGTAGTATATTTTCAGACGAAATTAACGCGGGTCTTTTGAATTTTCTCTCGAGACTACGTGGCGCGAGAAAAAAAAATATTTCACGATGATAATCGAGAATGCCATGCAATAAGACCCGAATTTTGGCAATCTTCCCTCGAGATAAACAGAGAGAGAGAAAGAGACAGAGGAGAGAGAAAAATTCAAACTCGTGAGACACGCGAGAAAACTCGAGGCTATGACGAAAATGACGAAATGGCAAGAGTTCCATTCTTATCTGTCCTTGATGAGGCATATATACTGACCGATTACTAAGCGCTCTTCGATGGACAGCGTATAAAAGTATATATATCCCACTCAGCGACAACACACGCTTTCGACAAAGATAAAACAGAATTCTGAAAAATATAATACAATGACAAAGCTGCCAAAACTACGAGACAGTCAATAGCCAATTAACCTTAAATTTCGCTTTCATTGTGATTTTATTTCATCAATCAGAGATTTTCCACTATGAGCAAGATTTATGATTTTCATCGTCATTCATTTTTATTCTCTGATAAGCCTTATTTGTGATCAATTGTAGCTCGATACTCTGAAGCTTGCCCAAGATGAAAACGATTATTCGATTTTTTCAAAAATTTAAAACGCACCAATCACCATTTTTTTTTTTTTTTCGTTTTCTTTAATTATTACCGCAAAGTTTTAAGGACTTTGGTTCGGGAGACTCGGGGTAAACAAAACAATGCGATAACAAGGAAACAGTATAGGATATTCATTTTTCAAAAAGAAATGATTCAAGGGAAATATATGTAACAAAAAATTGTCAACTGATGAATTACGAACATGTTTTTCGATTATCATCGAATTAATCTTCATTTAATTTTTGCACAATTCAGACGCTTTTATAAGCACATTGGCTTACGAGATTCGAACAAAAATAATAATAATAATATTTAAGCAAAATGAAAATTTCATTTTGAAGTTTGCTTTCTTTTCTCCAATTTGATAATGTACACTTTGCTTTAGATACGATTTTCCAAAAAAAAAGAAGAAAAAGAAAAAAAAACCTCGTAGCCTAAGTCCATCAAGATCAATAATAACGTTAGCAAAGATGTGTCAATTTTCAAAAGCTTAAAAAACTTCAAAAGCTTTGTAAAACAAAGTACTGGTATTCAATAACAAAAAAATCCAACTGTCCACTTAAATGGAATAATTAAGACAATTTTCGATATTTTTCGATGGAATTTGAATCACTTACTCTCAAAAAGCATCAATCTTGATAGATTTTTTTTGATATCCTTAACTTTTGAGATAAAAGAAACAAATTTTAGCCTCTACATTTTTTTTTTGTCAAGAACGTTTTTCTTCAAGAGTTATACAGCATTTTATTCGAAAAAAAAATGTAACGCACCAAAAAAATTCTCAAGTACGACCCAAACTTCAATCTTATTGTGTACAACGTAATGTCAATTCCAGCCCAATTTAATGCACAAATAAACGAAACGAAATATTGAAAAAAAAAAATACATATAATTTTCACAAAAATGTCATCGAATGAAAAAAAAAAAACCCCACTGCTTTATTTGCGTGCGAAAATTCAACAAGGCGATTCAAGTTCCTTTCCGGATTTAGCAGTTCTTTAAAAGTGGGATCGCAGAAAATCCACAGATAATTTTGCCCGAACATCATTTTCATACTTTTTTTTCTTTTGTAATTTTTTGGCCCTGTGACTTAAAAAAATATATTATATATATCACTATCGCGAAGCATGAGGACGAAAAAAAAAAAAAAGCTTCAGTTACTGTGATCGATTCTCGCTGCATCGATCGCCATTCCAAATGATGCTCTATGTACATTTTTTTTTCATTTTTTGTTCTTCTTTTAATCCTAATCGCAATATAACACATAGCATTTATATTTAATAAGAGAAATTAGATCTTAATTAATGTCTACGTTGTGGTATCGATGGATATGACGGATTTATCATGATTTTTAGTCGATCTGTGTATAGATTTCTTTTTTCCCTTTTCTTTCTTTTTGTTTTTTTCCTTCGAATTGACTCTCATGCGAAATCTCCAGGGACGTTATCATGATTCGGCACTATTGAAATCGATAGCTTCGCAAATTGTCGGAATTTTATACGCACTAGTATAAATCTAGATTTGTTTTGATTTTCTCCATATATTATATAAATATTTGGCCACCGCACTCGCTACCGCGGTGTACAATAGTAATTTGAGGCCTATACAAGGGATGTCCAATTTTAAAAGGATCACCGTTTGGGCTTTCGCTGGTCTAGCCTTAAAAGTATTTTTTCACACCGGACACCTCTTGTATATGCCTCTGATCTCTCGTGTACGGCCAACGGTAGCGAAATATTCATTATAATACAGTGAGATAATTTTACTTTTATTCCTGTCGCGAGAGAAAAAAAAAGGTGGCTCCAGTCTGTTCACGCTTTTTTCAAGCTTCGTTTCTTTCCCTCCCTTTTTTTTGTTTTGTTTTTCGCAACGAAAATCTCGTGGCTCGCTCAAAAGTCCAAAGTAACGGATGATATTCAGTTTCTGGGACAGGGGGGGATATGTGTTATTTAGCCGCAATGTCGAATAGATCGAAAATGCCCTCGTTCTCGCCAAGATTGAAGAGATAATCCTTCTCTCCCGGTGGTGGGCTTAGCCTTATCAAAGGTCCACAGACTGAAAGTTGAAAAGTTCGATCGAGTTTTTTTTTTTTTTTTCCTCTTCTCGCGAATTACTAATCGATTCGTGCAAAAATACTCACAGTCGGAATAAAATTCGTCGAGTAAATTTTCATCCGGTCGTATAAGGTCTAGGAGAAAAAAAAACAAAAAAAATTAATGAATTGCATAAAAAATGAAATTGATTTTTTTTTTTTAAATTAAATTATTTCATTTTTCGCATCCGTGGTTAGCTCGTCACATCGATTTTTCGGACTTTCAGGCAATCTCGAATGGTCCAGTCGGACCAAAAATTTTCATTGAGCTTTCAACGAACGCATATTTTTACGTACATTTTGTAGTGAAATCAAAAAAACCAGACTCTACGTTACAAGAATAACCGATGGTTCGGCAGAAAAAAAAAATTTGTTCAAAAGTGATAATATTGCGGGAAAAAAGGGGTGTAACGAGCTAAACAAAAACTTACTCGTGCGAACATCGCTGAGGACAATTTTCGTTTCCAATAATTCAGAATCCTCGGGCTGGTCGTCCTCATCGAATAACTCGGACTTGCATGCTTTTGGCAATCTATCGAAATTAATTTCACTCATTAGCACGACATTCCCGTGGAATATAAAAAATGTAAAAAAAAAATAAAAATAAACGAGACTGTAAGGTCTTTTCCAAATGAACAATCTGAATCTCACGATTGTTCATCCCCTTTAGATGAGACCGACACGATTGAAAATCGTCAATTATTTTACGCTCCGTGCAGATTGGAAATATAGTTTCATGATTTCCAAAGCGATAGGAGCGATATGGTTTTTTTTCTTTGTTTCTTTGTTTGTTTAGGGGGGGGGAAAAAAAAAATTTGTAATCGTTTTTGAAAAATCAAACTGAAGAGGAAATTGGATGCATTTTTAATTGGTTTTTAGAAGATCTTGAAGCCGTTTTCAGTTTGAAAAATTGAAAAAAAAAAAAAATTAAAAATCCAAAACACGAGCATGGAACTTACCTCGTGGTTTTTCTCTTTGGTCTCGACTCATCTTTTCCCTCGCTGTCCATCTTATTTCTCTTTGTGCCCTTTGATTCATCAGCCTTAAGCCTCATTTCCAACATTTTATTGTCATAAGCTTCGGCGAGAAGCGGCTGAACGATGTAAACTTTTATCTCGCCCGTATTACTCTTCAACGACATCTCGTAATTCACCTCACTCTCGGATTCTTCGTCAGATTGCTGCAATTTTGGTAAAAAAAAATTGTTGAAAAATAAATCCCGAATTCGATAAAAATCATTTGATAATTTCTTCGATGAAATGTGTTTTTTGTTTTTTTGAAAAAGTATGTTTAACACGAAATAAAAAAAAAATTAACAATCAATCAGTTACTCAATTTATTGAATAATTATTCTCCTTCATCCTGTGAAGATGCTTTTTTTTACATATAGGAGTTACAATTGCATTCAAAGATTGATTTGAAGGTTTAATTTTTCACAGAATTTCATTTTTCACAGAAAAACATTTTTCACAGAAAAACATTTTTTTTTTTACGCAGGAAGTTTTTTGAATCTTCTTCTTGAATTGATCTTCTTGAATTTCCAATTTTTTCGAAATACATGATTTTTCTAGATCTTACCTTGCCTATGGTCGGAACTTTGAGAACTGTATCAGCGGGTGCTTCTATACCGAGTACAAATTCCTCAGCGAAACGTTCCTTAACATCCTCGTACGTGATGTAAGCAAATTTTCTGTTATTGAAGTCAGCCTCGATATTTCTTATACTCTGCTTGATCCATTGCATGTGAGTATCGAGAGTCGCTTCGTGCTCCTCTAATTTTCTTATCTCGTCTTTCAACGTCGACAATTTGTCCCCTAGCTCCTCGGAATTGCATCCCGGTCCGGCGCCCCTTCGATAAATTCAAAAAAAAGAAAGAAAATTCTCTCCGTAAAGTAAGCAACTTTCTCGAAGAATGGAAAAAAAAATTCCTCTTACTTCCACTGTATACTATTTTTGCTCTTTTTCTCGATGAGACCAATGCCTTCCAGAACATTGGTGATATCGTAGATGCGTCTTTTTTGTCGAACTTCAAGAATATCAGCCGCCTATAATTAAGATTTGCTTATTGAGAAAAGTCTTTAAAAACTAACGCATCTTTTTTATACGTTTTTTTTTTTTCTAAGATTCGCAAGTATAAGTTCGCCTGGACGATAATCATTTTTAAGCGGCGATGAGCAAAATTCTAATTTGCCAGTTCCAATTGAAAACTGTAATTCTCATTGGGTAGCGTCTAATTATTGTATTTTTTCATTACTGATTTGAGTTGGGAACGAATATATTTCAAGAGTGGATCGATCCATCAACGGGAAATTTCGAATAGTAGTTTAAAATGTAACGAACGCTATTGAAAATTTTTTTTTATGCAAATACGTTTATAGAAGAATTTTTTTATTTTATAAAGGTAAAATTTTTTTTAAATACTAAGAAAAAAAATTGTCATGGTGACGACTTTTAACAGGATTCACTGAGTATCGGCGCGTATTGCTGATTTGAAATCTTAAATTTATTCACTTGTTCAGTTATTTTACGGGATAAGTCCTTTCTACGAACAGTCACAGTTCATTGGTTGTAACATCATAAAAGTGGCAATACAAGAATAATCATTTTAATAACAAATATAAAATAATAATAAATTTTGAAAAAAAATTTAAGATATGCTCAAGAGACTTTGATTTCTACTTTGTCAGATTTTAAATTTCCTGAAAAATAATTAAGAAGCGAAGATTGACTTTTTCGAGATTTAAATTTGCGTCACTTTGTTTATTTATCCGGAAAATTATTTTCGAAAATTTCATCGTCGCATGATTGGTGTAGTAGATGAGAAAAAAAAATAAACGCATGTTTTTCAGAATCGTAGAAATAGTTTTAAATGTACTGGGATAGAATTCTTCGAGCGTATTGTGCGATTGTCGCACAAAACATAAAAAAAAGAAACCACCATCTTTAAAACATGCAGGAAAAAAATATTCATGGACAAAACAAAAAGTTTCCGTTATTAAATCGATCAACTAATTTCATCAACATTTAAACAACAGAAAATTTTAACTTCTTGAATATTAGACCCTTACAATATTTAATCAACAAGATAACTTTACTTTCATCTCCAACCATACAGATTTCTCATGACATTGTGTACTAAAATTGATAATAATATGGAATATAAATATAGATCACGATAATAATATGAATAAATAATAGGTATGGAAAAAATGCTCTGACAAGACAAGTGAATAAAAAAAAAAATATTAACCTGCTATTAATTAAAAAATAAATTAATATTTCGGATTAAAATATAAAAAAAATTGGCAAATATTTCTCATAACATATCGTACTGAAATTTTGGATATTGTTTATTATAATAATATAGATTAAACTAATAATATGAATAGAACATAAATATGAAATAAGTTTTCTCACAATACGCATGGATATTTTGGAACAAAGTAATTATTTTTGGGATATTTTGTCATGGTATATTTTTTTTTTTCGAATATCGATGTGAAATTTCTTGTAAAAACATTTTTGCCCAATCGCAAAGATTCCAAATTTCTCAATTAGATAAGCAAATCGTAGCGCCATATCGCTCGTTTCATATCGACTTCAATTTTTTGCAGTTTACAAAACCATTTGAAAATTATTTCCTCGATAAGCAAAGATCAAAAGAAAATTTCAAAAAATCTATGGCAGGCATCGATCAAATTGATCAAACTGAAAGCGTCCGAGGGCTCCGATTAGAGCCATTAGGACAAATTTCGTAACCAATTTTGTAAAATTTTCACTGCTTTAGCCGAAGCAAACAAGATACAATTTGAAATACTCGCTGCGTACGATACTTTTTTTTTCAAATTTAACGAAAGATTTAAAAGTTGTGTCTGCGCAGGGATCACAAAAAAACTTCATTGAATGAACCGAAATTACTAGCCTTATCGGCAATTAAAATAAAGGAACGAAAAAAATAAAGTAAAAAATATCGCCATTTCAGGTTATGTCCTTGATCGACATTCACGGGGAGAGGGGGAAGAAAAAATAACGCCATTCACGAAATCGGATGATTCAAAAGACAATACCTGCTTGAATCACGAGAAAGCGAGAAAAATCACGAAACGTCAAGAGATCGAAAAAACAAAAAAAAATCAATTTCGACGATAAAAAATACGTAAGCTCGAGACACTTCGTGTTGACGAAAATGTGCACGATGTGCGTTCAATTTATTCGAAATTCCCGCAAGCAGCTAGAGCGACAGACTTAACCTAACTTATAACCTTAAAAAAAAAAACTCACGACTTTGAGATCGAGTACGCCATCCTGTGCTTTTTGCAACAACGTTACGAAACGTGTGGTCAACAGACCTAGAGATTTCTCAAATCTACTCTGCTGACTCTCTGCCATTTGTACACGCGTTAATCGGGCGAGCTGTTGTCGAAAAAAAAAATAATTCAAAAGCTCATGATTTTGCGATTGGTCTGTCTCTTCTGCTTCTTCACCCTTCGAAATTGCCGCAACAACTGACGCCACGACATGAAGCGCCATGGGGCGTTTGTATTTTGTACTATTAGGCGACGACGCTCTCCCCCCCCCCCCCCTCCGCCCGTAGCGGACGATATTTCATTTTTCAGCACTTTTCTGAGCGCGCAAAATTCAAATAAAAAATTTACGATTTTGCATCAAAGATCATAAATTCGATAGTCCATACAGATCGCCAGAGAGAATTTCTGCTGTGCGATGCAAAATGCGACGGGAATTAAAATTGGGGATATTTGTTTGACACTGTCTAAAATCAAACTAAATGACACGTTTGCGAGGCTTGACGACGAGTTCGATATTAGTATATAGTGGCAACGCCAACACAATATTCATCAGACAGGCGATCCCTTTGCTGGCACACTTTGGCCTTTAGAAGCTTCAATAAAGTTGAATTTACCATTTGTACCTTTTCGCGCCAGATATAATCATGTTCAATCTATATAATTGATTGTTTTGAAATCGAAATCCAGAAACCTGGCAACGCCATTCACCAAAGCGTGACTTGGTCGGAGTATAAAAAATGCAATACTCTGAAATATCTACTATCCTCTACACTGGATGGAACAATCAATTTTGTATCCCAAGGCTTTGGGGCCATCAGGGCGACAGATGCTGTGATTGTACAAGAAAGTGAATACCTGAATAAACTACCACCAAATTGTGCAGTTATGGCGGATCGAGGTTTTAAACACATAGAACCACTTCTACAGAAACGTGGATGCACTCTAATCCAGCCACCAAGTGTTGCAAGTACTGCAAAGCCGACTAAAGCTGAAGTTATGGAAACTAGACGTATCGCTATATATAGCCTTAGAATCCACATTGAGAGAGTTATCCGTAGGATTAGAGAATATTCGCCATACTAAAACCACATGCAGGAGTTCATCACTTAACCTTTGTTATCTTGGATGAAATTGTAACCATTGCTGCAGGGTTAATAAATTTACAAGCACGTATAATCAAACAGTAATAATACTCTGTGATATATTTATAAAGATATAATATGTGATAACGTATTTTCAGAACAATAATAAAAACAATGTATATTCTCTATTTCATATTTCCGATGTTATCTATTTTACGTCACATTTTTATAATATCAAATACGTCTCATTTTTATAATAATAATAATAATAATAATAATAATAATAATAATAATAATAATAATAATAATAATAATAATAATAATAATAATAATAATAATAATTTTATTGAGTCGTTCAGTAGAGATACAAGGCATTTGATTTTCTTTGTTTACATTTAAGATCTTTGCTTAAATTTAATATTGCTCCTAGGAGCTCCTACAGATCTTCTTCCTTTTCCTGTCAATTTCTTCCTGGACTGCTCAATATACAATAGGAAATTGCAAAAGTGCTTATGCACTTGTCCGCATCCCCGAGACCTAATTCTAAACTACCCTATAATCCCTAGCAGTCGCTGCAAAGGGATGTGTATAGCTTTTTCTTTTTTATTTTTATGTTAATAATCTGTTTTTTCTTTTTTCATGCTGCCTGTTTCAATTCAATCTTTTTACACATTTATCCCAGGTCACTCTTAAATCTTTGCGTATTATATAATTGCACCCAATACATCTGAAGGTATTCTTTTTACAGCTTGTTCTGCGGTTTTTTTCCCTCTGTTTTTTCGGTGCATCGTTAATATAGTTTCTCGTTTAACTTGTTCAAATATATTTGTCGTTTTGGCCGCTATATATCGATAACATATCTGTTCTATGCTTTTCTTAGATTGCGGTACTATCACAGAAGAGTACGAGTTTCTCTGAAGTGTTTACACTATGAGTTCTGATTACAAATAGATTGTCTTCAATACATTGATCAACCGCAGATACACAGAATTTTTGTCGCATATTTAACACTGCGGGTTTTTTCGTACAGTCTTACGGTCGGGTAGCGTTTCTCCTTTCTTAACATTACTTTAATAATACAGTTTTGGATAAACTGCACCTTTTTTAGGATCTTATCACTCATTTATTACAATAATATAGTAAAAATGTACTATTTACAGTCGATTTCCAGTGATGATGATGGAAGTTTAACGGATTTGTAATCAAGATATAAAAGTAATATTGACAATATATTTCGGTGATTGGTTCATCTAAAAGCCTTTTGGATCAACCAATCAGATCCATCTAATACAGCCGTTGTCCTCTCTCCGCCGCCGCCAGCCTTTTTCTCCCTCCGCCGCTGCCGCCTCTCACCGCGCGATATATCGTTTACCCCCTCCACGCGGCCGTGACGCTTTTTCGTGACAGAAAAAATCCTAATACCCCCCGTCTATACATAGAAGTTTCACTTCAAAAACACGTTCCAATTCACTTATTTTTATTCATTAATACATCTAAGCTGAAAAAAAATCAAGTGAGGATACATTTTCGTCAGGACAGCAAAAGGATTGGATTCGCGAACAGCGAAACGCGAGATGATGCTCTGGCGAAACCACAAACGCAAGCTGATCTCACGGAAATCACTGTGATTGGTCGGCGCTTTACTGGCCTTTCGTGTTTCCGTGCATCAGCTCGTAATGACCCCGTAGCGCGTGTGACTCGTTTTGGACGTATTTATCGCGCTACACGCTACACTCGACAGCGGGACAAGGAGGATTATTTTATTGCGATTAAACGAAGTTTGCGAGTGCTTAATTCCATTTCGTTGTGTGTTATACAAAAAAAACACAGAATTGCAATTCTGAAACAGTAATTAAACATTGTTTGAAAAGCAATACGTGAGTTTTCATTTTTTTTGTTATTTTTGGCACACATCTTTGATGTTTGTCGTGCCAGCGTCGTCATATAACTTAAATATGCGTTCTCGCATTATTCCGTCAATCGTAGTGCTATAAATTATGTGAATTTCGTATCACCACGTTGGAAGGGACAAGGTTAGTAAGAAATTCCGCATTAATAACACTTTCAATGACAAAATAACCCATCTTTCTCATAGTGAAAATATTGAATTTCAAGGTAATGAATGTTGAAAAAAATTATTTTTTCAGCGATTGAATTTGAAGCAAACATATTATATTCATTGGAGCTTTGGCTAAATTGCATTTTATTTTTCAATACATTATTAACCTGGTCAGGTTATCGTGAATTGATGGAGACCCGAGCTATTTTTAGTGAATGCTTGTATTTTTGGGAAGTGAGTGTGTTTATGACGAAAAATAAAATATTTATTTAAATTTTTTTGCAATCTTTATGGTGTGCCCTTAGGGCGAAGTCGCACATGTACCACGTAACACGTGAGTGCGAGACAGGTAGTTGAAAATCCGTAAATGTACGTTCTCCCAAATGATGCAACTGATCGCAATAAAAAAGCTTAGCCACTTTTTGCCAACATACTGCAGTGGCTAAGCTTATTTCATCCTGATCACTTGTATCATCTCGGAGAAAGTAGAATTCGTGTTCTCGAAGTGGTCGGAGGGTGTGATACATTGCCTTAAGGCGCTGAATCACATGTACCACGTGACACATGAGTGCAAGAGAGATAGCTCAAAATCCCTAAAGGTACTTTCTCCCAAACGACGCAACTGATCGCCATAAAAAAAAGTTAGCCACTTCTTGCCAACATACCGCAGTGGCTAACTTTATTTCATCCTGATCGCTTGTATCATCTCGGAGAAAGTAGAATTCGCGTTTTCGAGGTGGTCGGAGGGTGTGATACATCGCCTTAAGAGTCATCGAGCGAGGGCATACGAGCACCAAGTGGACAATAAGCAAACTAGGGCCCGGTTCCACAATCGTGGTTTAAAATTTAAACCTGGTTTAAGTCGCTAAAGATTGCCTGCCATTGGCTGAAATCAAAGTTAAACTCAGTTTAACCCTTAAACCACGATTGTGGAACCGGGCCTAAGAATTGTAGAGAAACGTACTTTTCGGATTTCGCCGAAAATATAATAGTATCGCACAATTGAACATAAAAAATAAATTCGTTCGACTACTAAGAAATCCCGTCTGGTCCTCCGCTCCGTGGAAATTTTTTTTTGAGGCACAATAAATTATCGAAAACTCGAGGCGGCTGTCGTTTGCCCCTACTCTTTTTTCGCCAATTGATAAATTCATTTTATTATGAATTTCATGCACATCTGCCACTCTTCACCGGACCAGACGGAGCTGCTTGCCACTTTATTGCACTTCTTAAAAAATAATCTAACTTGTTTCGTTGAAAAACAAAGCGATAATCCGAAAAGTGCACACGGAGACGTCAAAGCCGTGCTCGCGGCCATATGACAGTACATGCTATGTATTTCACAGTTCCGGCTACTAACGCTAGGTTCGCTAGTCACGGTTGTCGATAAGAGCGGAGAAGCAGCAGTGATGGCATAAGCGTAAAGTGAGCCCTGAGATAAAATAAGCTGTGAGGGTCAATCAAGGCGATCGGGGCCCTTCATGAAACATGCGCCGCCACTATAACATTTACATCCTACCCTATCGACATCCGTTACTTTTTGCTGAATGCAGTGGTTGACATATCTGCCGCAAGCAGCGCTAACATAGACATGCATTTTTTTCAAATTTTTCCGCGAGAGGCGCTACCCTCGATTCTGAGTTAGTCACGTGTGCTCGATGACCCTTAAAGTAGAAATATTCAAGAATGTTTAGGAATTTTATCAGATTTTTTTTATTGAAAATTACGTGTTCTAACATACCTCGGGTCTTCAGCAACCCACAATAACCTGAAAAGGTGCCGAAAAAGCAACAACCTGATCGGGTTAATATTGAACCACAGTCTTTTGGATTCCTAATCTCTATATTTGCACATAGTGCTTTTTTGCCAATCGTAAAATGTAATCTTGTTCAAAGATTCATCGATATTGGAACAGCAATCGATCGAGGAAGAACAATCGATATTGGATTTTGCTACAGCAAAAACAATGTCAGACGGCCGGAGACCCAGATTATCGATGACTCCTCAAGTATTGCATCAATGCCGGGGGGTCTCACGTCGATCCGCTCGCCACAAAATGTTGAGGATGTGCCGTGTGTACAAGAAGCTGTACTCAAAGAATCCAACTTTCCAAAATTTCCTGATGTTCAAGAAATTAGCATCTGTAAGTTACATAAGCATTCATTTACCATTTATGAGTTAAATAAGCACTCATGTACCTATTTTTTTTGCCGTTTATTCATGTACCTGCCCTTAAGAACCTTATATGCGGAAATGAAAATGAATGAAGAGGTGTTAAAAAATATAATTTCCTTTCAAGTCAAGATACCTAATTAACCCTTGTCATCTAACGATGTTTTGAGCAACCGTTAAAGCTAAGGATGGGTCTTTGCTTATTTCACAATTTTAAAACTTTTGAAAAAATCTGAAAAAATTCATGGACCTTTTTTGAACCCTTAACTAAATGATGATAATTTTTCCCACCCGAAAAAAGAAATTTTTAATAACAATTTCATGCAAAATATGGAGACGTGCAGGCATTTGGCCCGGACACGAATGACCCATTGTTAGCGTTTGAGGGTTACGCTCGTCAGGGGAATTTAGTATCTCTGTAGGAATAATTTCATAACACACGCTTCACGCTGGGTTTTTCGGATATTTATTGAAATATCTCTTTATTAGAAAAAAAACGAACAAACGTGTCGGCATAGCAATGGCCTCACGATTCTTTCTCTCTCTTTCGCTCTCGAGTCTCTCTCTCTCGCCCGTCCATGCTCCCTGCGTCCCATCTCCTCGGCTACCGGCTCAAGACTCTCGAATCTTCTTCGGACCACGAAGTCGGACGCTCGCTATCTCCGCTCTCTCGTCACTGTCTTTTGTTTCCGTCATTTCGGCAGTTCTTTCACACTCGCATACCTTCGCTCTCTCTCCCGCACACATATATTTGGAATTTTGCTCACAGAGGGGATAAAAGAATAAGAAATTCCCATTTTCACAAGTCGAAAAATATAAAAAATAATCGTAATGAAGGGGAATTTATTCTTGTTAAGATAATAAAATTCGAAATATTGAGACTACGATGTTTGGAATATCCGAAAGTAGAAATAAAATGGCGTTTAGAAAATTTCAGGTCACGCGAGTAGATGTGCATGTGAGTGAGCATTCTGTATGAAAATCGAAATGAATTGACTGACCAATTGTAATTTTGTGAAATTATAATTTTTTCGAAAAACAAATATTGCTTAAAGTACAGTAAACTTTTCAACACTGACAAGGAGAGTATCAGGCCTCTGGGTGATGGATTCTTCTCAAACTTGTAGGTGTATTTCCTTAGCCCAATACATAAAGCCTCTTATGCGTAGTTCTATCTAATAGGCCTTTTGTCGCTCGCTTCATGACAAAATACCATTAACCAATTTATACAATTTTTAACCAATTTATCAGTCTTTCAATACCATTTTTAACCAATTTATCAGTCTTTCGCTACGGCTTTGTACTAATCCAGTCAACTTGGCTATGTTATTGAAACTTTGCAGCCGATCATAAAAATGAATATCCCACGTGTTAATTTACTGTATTCAATGTTGATCGCTGTTGCTAGACCGATATATACTATGCACAAGCAAAGGAAAATGAAGCAATGCAAACCGAAGCAAAGATTTATAGTATTACAATTTGTCTTATGGGAATACGCATAGAATTCATGCTTTCAAATACTATGCGTATTTCCATAAGACAAATATTCCTGTAAGACGAATATTAATATAAATCTTTGCTTCGGTTTGCATCGCTTTACTTTTCTTTGCTTTTGCGTAGTGTATATCGGTCTAGCGGCAACAACCAACATTCAATACGGTAAATGAACGCGTCGAAAATTCATTTTTATGATCAACTGCCAAAGTTTCAATAACATATGATGTCTACTGGATTAGTACAGAGCGGTAGTGAAGGACTGGTAAATAGAGAACTTGCATCTAAGCGATTTTCTCCTTTTTCTATCATTCTGTCATAGTTAAATATTTTCTGAAGTTAATAAACATTGCGTTAATTTCTTTAAACAAGTAAATTAATATATCTTGAGGTGTAAAAATTGCAACAAATTTACGCGCTCTGCGGTCTAAGTGACGTCACAATACCCCTCGGTACTAGGGTAAGCTTATGCCCAGTTTTTTCACTTAAGGTTATCATCCGAATATAGTTATATCCACGAAATAACCCATGTTAAAAGGATAGGATATCCGTCGGTAAAAAAATTCGCGAAAGTAAATCATTGGTGCACGAGTGTGTGTAATATACATAACAGCGTATGCTGTAACTTAAAAAAATGAATCAATGATACATGAAACCAATATCTGAAAATTTTTCAAGAATAGATTTAAAGATGTTCCTAAGGCAAGTAACCTCTTTTTTTAGTGTTGATACAGTTGTGTGTTTTTACAACACGGTACACAAGAATATGTGTATACTTTCTTCGATTGTTTAGATACATTAGTCATGTTCGAACCCCATTTACAGACTACATATTTACGAATTACGAAGATCTTTTGGGTTCGGAATGATAAGCTGCTGGAATTTCTTAATTGTACCCCTAGAAGCACTGCCGCACTAGGGTGTTGTGACGTTACTGTCACGTGATATACGTTGGAAATGCAACTCAGTTTTCAAGCTAGTACAATTAATTAAATAATGATAAGTGACTGAAAAAACCTATGCGAATGAGGTTTTTAAATAATTATATTTTAAATAATTTCAAAGTTCGGAATAATGCAAGTTCTCGATGGTTAAAAATCGTATTTTATGTGATGAAGCCAGCGACAAAAGACCTATTAGATATAATTACGCATAAGAGACTTGATTTTATGGGCTAATGAAACACACCTGCAAGTTCGAGCAGAATCCATGACCTAAAGGCCTGAGAGCTAAATTTTGTTTTACATGATTGGTGTATATGAAATATGGTGAGAGGGGGTTCATGGATTCAAATTTTCGAAAATTTCCATTTAGCACATATACACTCGTTCGCCACAGTTACGGGCAGCTCGGGACCGCCGAGTGCCGCTTTAACGAGCGCGACAGGGGCTCCCTACTCTCAGGACTATCGTTGAATGTGTGCGCATGTTCGTGAATGTTGTTGCGCACAACTATGCGCGAGTAAGTGGGGGGTAAGGAGAAGGTGATTTAGCTCGTATCTGCGGCGCGTAGCGTGCTCGTAACTGCGGCGAACGAGTGTACGCCTAAACGTCCTAGATTTGAGATTGCTCTTGAAAAAGTTGCCACAAAATAAATGTCAGTGGGAAAACATCCTCATCCACCTGACTTTATGTTTCCGAGGGTGCTCTTTCCGATGGTGTCAATGAAAATTTTAAAAAGAAAAGTTTAATATGCGAAAAATCCATTTTTACCAAAGAAATCGTCATTTTCGAGCAGAATTGTTTTCTAAATTCCATTTTCCATAACTCTCAAGCTCCTTTATAGCTTCTTACCAATAAATATCGCGTCCTCGATGCCTAAACTTAAAATTTCCAAGATGTTGGAAAAATTTTCTGCAATGTGAAATCAAAACGGCAGCCTAAAGGAAATTTTTTTTTGAAAATTGCACGAATTTATTACTCGAAATCTATGAAGTATTTTTAAAAATTTCTGGAGATCAAATATTCTTAAAAATAATAATAGAACACACTGAAATGTTTTCAAATTTTTTGGTGATTTAAAAAATTTTGAAAAATTGGAAAATTTAAAATTTCAACCCCTTTAATCACCCATTTTTTAAAAGGATATGTTGTGAAGTTATTAGTAGATATATACGATTTATGGGTTACTGAATCCAACACCGATGTCAGCATTGGATCAAGCAACCCAAAGAACGTATCTACTGGTAACTTCACAACATACTCTTTTAAAAAATGTGTGACTAAAAGGGTTCAAATTTTCAATTTACGATTTTTTCCAATTACTCAAAGGTAATTTAATATTATGATGTTTAGCAAACAATTTCACGAAAATAGAGAAAAAGGTTAACAATTCGTAAAGATATTTCATTATTTTATCTTCCATATCTTCCATGCAAATATCAGATATAACCGAAAATTCTGCGAATTTTATAATTTCAGTCAACATTCAATCTATGGTAAATTCCAAATTTCGTCAAAATGTTGCAAGAGTAAGACATTAAAGAACGTCGAATCCTCTATGAAATACTTGAGCAATGTTGTCAGATCTAACATAATACTAGTAGCATTATTTTTTTGGTTCCTATCAGCAGTTGGGGCGTTCTGTACCGCCCAGCACCGAATCTCAAGGTTTATCGGACGACAATGTGTCGTCGAGTTCCATAACGCTGGGGATCGACGTAAGTCCTGGCGTTCATCAATGCAATGAGCATGCGAACAGTGGCGATAATGACAACAGCGGCGATACAACTGTAATGAAAGACAACGATGATAACAACAGCAATCCTCATGCAGAACATGCGAAGCATGCGAACAGTGGCGATAATGACAACAGCGGCGATACAACTGTAATGAAAGACAACGATGGTAACAACAGCAGTCCTCAGAGTATGAGAGGCCACTGCGATAAGTTCGGCAATGACGACTTCATTAATCTGGACAATGAATTTTTTGAGCAATACAGTGATAATCATAACAGTATAACGGATACAAGTTGTACCGAAGATGATACAAGCACCGAGAGTGACGAAAGAGATGATCGCGAGAAAATGGAAGAAAGTGGAAACGATGGAGACCTCCCTAACGCCTCGAGTGAAATGTTTGCGTTAAGGGGTACGGCTGATTTATTTCGAAGGACAATCATGAGAGACAATGTGTCAGAAAGTCAAATCCTGGCCATGATCATTTCTCTGTCAATGCGTCACGGATTAACGTACCAAGCAACTTTCGGAATGTTTAAAATGATTAAAGATATCACAGTCAGTAGTAGCTTGCCAACGTCGATGGCAGCTCTGTGGCAAGCATTGCTCAAACACGATGAATTAGCTATGGTGCGCCACTTGTATTGTCGTTACTGCAAAACCACCGTTGGGCAAGGAACAGTACCAGTACGGGATTGTTTTTGTGGAAAGAGCGGCCCGGGAAAAGACAAACGATCGTTATCGTACTTCATTCACGTCAAATTAATTCCGCAGCTTCGAAAAGTTCTTTCTACCCCCGGAGTTGCTGATTCTCTACTGTACCGCTGTACACGAAAAAAAAAAAATCCTGACTGCATTGAGGATATATATGACGGCAAACAATATCGGAGCAAGTGCCAGCCTGGTGGTTTTTTGAGCGGTGAATATAATTATTCTTTCACCATTAACACTGATAGTTGCAAAGTGTCAAACTCAACTAATGTCAGTGCTTGGCCTGTACTCCTGACAATCAACGAACTACCGCCGAATGCTCGAAAACGGCACATGTTGCTCGCCGGTATCTGGGTGCATGACTCTCATCCTGTGTTGAACTCACTTATGTTGCCGATCTGTGAGGAGTTGAAATCATTATACGAAACAGGTATCGATTGGTGCCCCGACGGTTCGAATGTAATTACGAGCAGATTTGTAACTTTAATTTGTACCGTCGACTCCATTGCAAGACCTGAGCTCCTCAACATGACACAGTTTAACGGCGAGTATGGTTGTACTTTTTGTTACGCCAAAGGAAAAGCACATGGACGTCGGCGAGTGTACCCTATTTCGGATGATCATTCTCGCACCGATTTGGAAATACGACAAAATATGCATCGAGCATTCCGGGAAAGAAAAAATTTTTTTGGAGTAAAGGGACATTCGGCACTCAGCATTCTGCCAGAGTTTGATATCGCGCTCGGTTCGATCGTGGAAAGTATGCATAATTTATATTTGGGCGTAGCCAAGCAACACACCATGCTCCTGCTCTTTGGATCAGCAAATGATCTTTGGTATCGAGGTGGTACAAGACGGTTAAAATTAATAAATTCGCGATTGAGTAAGATCCGAACACCTGCTCGAATTTCGATAGATCCGCGACAGATACAAACTGCTAAAAATTGGAAGGCTCCCGAGTGGCGAAATTGGCTCATTTACTACTGCGTTCCATGCTTGGAAGGAATTATTCGATCGGAAGATTTCGCGCACATAACACTACTATCTCGAGCGGCGTACATATTGAATAATGATAGCATCTGTACCACCGAGCTCCAAGAAGCGCGATTATTGCTTAAAGAATATACAAAGAAGTTTGAAGAAACATTCGGTGAACGAAACATGACGTTTAATGTCCATATCCTCAGTCATTTGCCAGATACAGTCGAGAATTGGGGGCCGATTTGGGCTCATAGCGCGTTTCCGTTTGAATCGTTAAATAAAACAATAATTGACTCGGTAACAAGTTCAGACGCACGGCCGCTTCAGATTGTAACGAGGTTTTTGATGAATCGATTTATAAACAATATCATGCACGATTCAGCAACCGAAATAAGAACAAGGATCCTGTTACATTCAAACATGGAAGCCGGAAAAAATAGACGCACTCCGCTCTTCAATGTACCAGGACGAAACGCAAATTTCAAAGCTGTTGGCAAGGTTCGCGAGGGCCCACCATCCGACTGGGAATCAGAAATTTTGCAAACTGCGGATTACCGACCTGCTAAGCTCTCATTTTTCAAACGAGCAGTAATAAAGGGCAATGAATATAGATGCCGGGGTGAAAATGAGAAAACCTTATTCTGCAATAAATACGTTTATGGGAAAAATATTGGCTTTGCAGAAATCTTGGGCATAGTTTGCTTTTCTCACAACGGAGATTTTGTATACGGCCTTTTCGTTGATCGACTCGCTGATATTGGAAACGTGTTTGAAGCACCGCATATAAGGCACGTTGTATCGGCGTCAGCCAAAGCATTCATCACAATCGAAGAAATAGAAGCACCCGTTGTTATGATTTTTAAATCGAACACTAGTTGTGCTATAAAAATGCCGAACATTTGGGAAGCTGATTAAAAGAAGACGACAAAGATCGTTATTGTTCTGTAACGATCGAGGAGTCTCGAGAGAACTCGTCGTGCTATCTAGAGAGTGTCAGAGATTTATCGATCAGCATCGACCCCCCCGGCGATTATTCGGCGGCCGACATCGGTCTTCCCAGTCTGTCCCAAATTGTTACAGTACTTCATTCACGGTGAATGAACGACTTGGAATTGCGTATCTCGGACGAATTCGATTCATCATTTGATCGATGAAAATTGTATCTTGGACGAGTTTAATCCAATATGTTATTATTTTTACGAATACTTTTTTTCAAGCTCTTTCTCTCAGATTTTATTGATGTCGAACAGTTATAATATTTCAAACATTTCCTACGCTGTATGTGAAATTTATTTGAAACTCGAAGGAGAAAACTGAATAAAACCTCGTATCCGTTCTATTTTTTTTTTTTTTTTTTCTTTTCGTGACGATACGTTTAACAATGGTACGAGGCTCTCATAAGAAAGCTTCAAGCTAACGCTGAGATGCGATGCTATCGCGAGTCCTCGAAGTTACGGATGTTATATCCGAAGAGATCGATATCGAAATATTCATTGAGAAGCGTCGCGGAGTCACTTCAATGGAAGACCACGCTACGTCACAGCGTGGAGAAAGTTCGATGTTTTCAGGGTGTCGTAGACACGAGAAAATGTCGCAGATGGCAATTGTCCGATCGTTGCAATCACAGATGCTCTCGAATTTATCCCGCGTGTCCGACGATCATGAAACGTTCGAGCTCGCAAGCATTGGCTACATCATCAACGTCCCTCAAAGGCTCGCGATCGAACGGAAGTAAAAATGTTCCTTTTCGTTATGACGATGACGATGAGTGTACCGGACACGAAATAATTGAGGTAAAACAAAGAATAGGGCATTGTAATAGAAGATATTTAAATGAATTTTTTTTACGTGAAAAAGGATAGATTTTTGCCATTAAAAAAAAAATTAAGTAAATTCCCCGCTCAACGTCAATGAATGAACGTTTTTCTATCGATATAATCAGGGAACAAAAAAATCGACCCTATTTATCATGCCTGTCCGAATAAAACTCTGAGAGCTCGATTGTTTGATTAAATATTTGTATATTTTTCCGAAGTTGCTTTCATGTGGACGTCAATGAAAACATCTGGCATATGAAATTTTTTTTTTGTGACAGAAAATCGGACGGAGCTGAATCTCAATATGGTCGGGTGTCGTGGCTGCGGACGCAGAGACAGACTCTCGCAGGGCGCCGCAACCTTTAGCATACCATCGACGAGCGACGAATCATGGACAGATTTTTGTGATGTCCCGGAATGGATGGAAATCCGCAGAACCAACAGTAGAACGCATTTTAGTCTGCGAAAAGGTGACTCGGGTGTCGTGAGCGAGGACAAACCAAGAAACTAACTTTTTTTTCAAAGCGAGGATAATTGTCGATTTAATCGTTATGTCATTAACATCGATGTCTTTCGCTACTACAGCTTCACTGTTGGTACATTATTTGTCGTTAGTCTTCATTCGTTCACACTCGGACAACTACAAATTTGTAGTTCAAGCACCATTTGTTTTTTTTTTTTATATTAAAAAAGTCTCGATTTGTTTAATTATCAAACGGTGCGCCTCCAAGTAAAACTCGTTCAATTTATTTTCATTTCTTTCCCTAATCAATGACAATCATTGCTATTTACGTTCAATTTAATGTCATTTTTTTCTACCAACAATTAGTCATTATCGCTCCAAGTTTTGTAAGCTTGCGTGATAACAAATTCAGCTGTGCGCAGTCGGCAATATTCTCGTACTGTCCACTTATAAAATTGTCTCATTCGATTGCTCGTTAACCGAATAAATATGTCAATATGCCAAATTATATTCATGCGGAGACTCGAGGAAGAATGCCTAAACGTTATTTCCCCCTACGATTTGGGGTAAGGACTACGATGAATCGAGGGGTGGGAAGATTATCGATAACCAATAATTTCACTGCTTTAATCGCAAGATACGCGCGGCAGGCAAGTCCCGTAATGACTAGACGTGGTTTTTATGATCTTCATTACAATAAGCTGACCTTTTTAAGCCTTTTTAAGCCTCCCTTTTTTCCAGAGTCGAAAACAATCCCTTCCTAAAAAGCCCAGAATCCCCAGTGAGCGTGACTATATCGCTGAATAAACGTGGCGATCATTACAGGGCAATGTCACTTATGGAAAAATTCATGCGACTCGATCGGAAAAAAATTCTAGTGAACCTTTCGAGGTTTTACTTTCTTTCCGTGAATTAACTGAACGTTGCGTTCACTCTTTTTTTTAGAATTTTTTTGGTAATCGCAAATCAAAATATTTTCAAGGTTAATAAGGATTATCTGTATTACTTTAATGAATATTATAATTATAAGTTCTTTTTTTACATATAAAAAAATACATGCATTCTTGTAGACGATTTATTTTCTAAATTTAGCATCGGTTGCACCAACCACAAAGTTGACTTTCGGCTGTGTAATAATGCTAGTTTTATAGTGATAATAATAAATTATATTTTTGTACCACCTTCCTCTGTACCCTCGGCGGTCTATTTTTTTCCATGCTCGAAATTCCTATTCACTATGCCTCATTCTACAGCAGCCACCTGCGACCGTACTTGCAACCGTCGCATTTGAGGTTTAGCGTGGTTGACTTTTGGTCTCAAAGCAACCGTTGCATCTGAGGTTGTTTTTGCGGTTGAAAACGAAGTTTCAAATATTGCCAAGGAACGGAGGGAGGTTAAAAAAGGATCATGAAATACTTCATAACTACATACGTTAAAAATGATAAGAATTTAATGAAAATGGATCCCATTAATTCATCACATCTTTGGGAAAAAGTTCGCAAAGAGCGACATGCTTTATCTACATAGTTATCAAGAAACCCTAAAAATGAAACAGCTCTCGTTTTATTAGAATATTCGCTCGAAAACTGAACTTGTGGCGCAGATCTCTCTCTCTCTCTCGCACGCTGCATGGAGGTGTCCATCCTCCTTAAGCGATTCTTGTCGTATTATATATTACCATATGCATTCCATGACCTATAACATATCACTGTACAAGCATTTGCAAGATTTTTAATGAGCTAGATAAAAAAATTAGTCATCGTTCAATTGGTTGTAATTTTTTTTTCAACCGAATACTTGAAACATACATATTTTTTCTCCGTCGTTTAGGTTGAATTGCTTTACCCGTTGATAATGAGTTTTTAAGCTATCATTGGGATTTTCGCATTCTTCACGATCAAGGAATCAAAAGAGGACGAGATCAGGGAACTCTACGAAAAAAAATTATATTACCCGTACTCGGGTGTATGACGACTTTGATTATAGGTTCATCAATTGGGTACAATCAAATAATGAAAAAAATTCAGAGCAATTTTTTTTTTACTTATAAGCACGAGAATAGGGTTGATAGTCCCATATGGTTTCTTTTCTCGACTTTTCCTTCCTGGCTTGAGACAGTATGGGGTTTGCTACAATGGTATGCTACGATTTGACCTAGTCCACTTCTACCAGGATCAGATGGTCGATGGACCTTGGCGACTTCGATCTATTTGAAGCAAAAAATTCGAACGATGTTCAATATTATTCGACAAAATCGGAATTCAATGGTGTGAGAAAATTTATAAATGGTATTTTTTATTAACGTCTTTAGTATTGAGAATATTTCTGGGAACGATAAAATTTGGGTTACTGTCTGATATTTCGAGTTTCGGAATTTTTAGACTCGTTTCGAAAGTGAAGTGCTCCACAATCACCCATTTAAAAAAAACCATTAAAATCGAACTATTTTTCATTTTTTTGTCAGCCATAATTAAGCTATTTTACAGTTTTAAATTTCTATATTAAATTCGAATTTAGCAGCCTCGAATACGCTGGGATATAAATTTTAGTAAAACCGACCAATATACACATGCCAGAACTATTTTCGTTGGAGAAGAGCAGCTTTCCGATACGGGTTTTGTCCGAGTTTCGATCGAAATCCCGAGACTTTAAAATCAAACAAGCCCGCAACCGGTCCGACCAACGTATAAAAAAATTATTTTCGTACAAGAATAATACAAGAAATATCCCGAAACTTGAAAATCGAACGTATCACCTGACGGGGGCTCTTCTATCCGTGCTCGATCGAAACCCGTCCGGCCACCGAAATTATTTTCATTGCATATATAGTTCATTCAATGGCCGCGACGTGTCGCAAGCCCTCGAGATCTTTCCCGCGCGCGAACTAGCACCCGAGTAGTATTTAGTTGAGTCGGCGAGAACGCGGTGTTTGTACAATACGACTTCGCGATCGTTGAATAAACTTTTAAGCTCAATGATATACCTAGTTACCTGCTAAAGGGCATAGCTAGACTAATGAAGCGGGGACGACTTGCTCCAAGTCCTCTAGCGGGTATGTTGATCCTCTAATAAAAATGCCACGGTGGTGAAAATTCGCTCTGACCCTTTCTCTCCTCGGTACAAAAGAAAAAAAAAATAAAACAAAAACATAAATCGCTCAACTAACTACGTAAATTGTAACAAATTATTCCTGATTTCGAACTGATTGGCAAGGACTCCAGAACATAGCAAACCATAACAAACAAGGTGACGCTGTTATGGATACCAGAGGGCATGCGGGAATTGCTGAGAACGATAGTGCCGATGAACTGACAAGACCAGGGTCAAGAATTCCCCAATACGGGCTAGACCCAGCAGCGGGAATCCGGAAATGGCTAAACAAACAACATACGATCATGTTCGGGGAAGGGCACTTGGAATGAGGCAAACAGAGGCACTTTTATCAAGGATTCGATATGAGAGTCACAGAACAGATCTCGCAGATTACGAGGCAGGGCATAAGACTGGCAGTGGTTCTACTAACAGGACACACTGTCACCTTGGGAAGCACATGAACATACCCGGGGTTGAAGACTCGGAGGTGTGCGAAAAATGTGAAGGAGATGAGGAGACACCGATGCGCGTAATATGTTACTGTCTGACAATTACCGGCCGGAGACTAAGGCCCGATTGCACCGCTTGCACTTAAGTTTAAGTGCAGCGGTGCTATCGGGCCTAAACAAGCAACTTGAAATTTTAGGTCTCACTTAAAGCTTAAGTGCAAGCGGTGCAATCGGGCCTAAGACACTTGGGAGCTCGTCTAGTTGGGCCAAGGGACGTCATCATTTTCCCAATGATGAGCCTAGTCTCCCTGGCAAGGAAGAGTGGGCTCATATAGAAGAAGAGAGATTATGAAAAAGGGGACACTGCGTGGGCCAGCGTCGTGCATAATACAGGACATATGCCCCCTTCAGTAATAATAATAGTACTAATACACCACGAAATATGTTTTTTGTCCGACTAGATCCTCTGCAACGATATTCTTCGTTAGTCAAAAAGATTTTTGTTTCCTTTTTGAAGGACAAAATATTGTCCCAGTGCATAAAGAGAGGGGCAAAACGTATACTTTTTTTTTTTTTTTTAATTATATTCGTAAATTCAAATATCGTTTGTTGATCATTTATGTTTTAATATTGCCACTTCAAGCTATATTGCATTGACACTGGGAAATTTTCAGTCACAACGGCATTTGGAAATGCAATTTTTCAAACAAAACGAAAAACACTTCCCACGTCTCGGGCTCTCGGTCAATGTTTTCATGAAAATGATCATGATTGCAGATTGTTTTTCGCCATCTCATTTGTTTATCATTTATTCATAAATATTCACATTAAAAAATTTGCCAAAAGACGAAACTGAGACTCTCGTTTAAAAATCCAGCATACTGTCCTCAAAAGATGAGCGATACATTAGGGAAACGTAAATTCGTTATTAGCGCTTGTTGCATCGGGACTTGGACTGGAGCTCAGTGAGCTCAGAGTCTCGTCTTTGACTTTTACAACCGAGTCCTTGTCCCTGCTCTTATCTTTATCTTTATCCTTGTCCTTGTCCTTCGTTTGCTTATTGTCCTTGTCCTTCTTGTCCTTCTCCTTGCCGTGTTTATGCTCGTGCTTGTGTTTGTGTTTGTGCTTGTGTTTTTTCTTGTCCTTCTTCTTTTTCTTGCCCTAAAGTAATTGTGAGGAAAAAAAAAACAAACAAAAAACAGCGAGATGTTAGAAATCGAAGAAACTTTTTTTTCTTACACTGCATATGTATGATTTTCTGTTATATTTGCCTTGTTTGTCGAGTCGCCTTTTTGCTTGTGCTCGTCGATTTCCTTTTTGAACATTCCAGGCTCGAAGCCCACAGGACCCTGAGTTCCCATAAGACCCGGCAAAGATGCCGAATTGTCGCTGTAATACTCGGATTTCACTTTTCCCTCGCCCGGTGGTCCGGGAGTTCCACGTCCAGCATCCTTAAAAAAAATTGTAAAGAAATGAAGAAAGAAAACCAACTGTTTAAGGGAATCCTTCGCGCATAAATTCCTAACTCAAAGCTTGATTCGATGAGAGTTTCAGTCCATCGCGATATGGCAAAACTCTTATTGAATATCTTTAATAAAGATACCGAGAAGATTGATTTACGATAATAATAACGATGATGGCCAAAAGTAATTGATGAATTGGGTGAAAAGAATATGTGTTTAACGAATCATCGAAAAACTTTTTTTGGCATTGAATTTGTTGATTTACCTGAATATAAATGATTTTTTTTTCCCCACAAAACATTTACAGAATTCGCTACGTATCGTCCACTTGTTCATATTTAAAAAAATAAACAGCTCTCGAAAACAGTAAATTCTTTTTAAAAAATTCATACACATTCGGAAAAAATCAAGCAATTCACTTTATATGATAAAAAAAAGTTTTCAGATTATTTTTTACACGAATTTTTTGTTAAAACAAATTCATTGACGACTCCTGTCAATGTTGTGATGAAAAATCAATATACACACCGCCTTCACATCCAACCGCCACTGCAACATAGCATCGTCACCATGATGAATGTTTTTTCAGTTTTTTTTACAGTATAATTTTATTTTTGCACATAAAAAAATTCTTATAGATTGGTATCCAGTGAACATCTCCGCGGTTTAAATTTCCTCGGATAAAATCTCCGGGAATTCGCTTTGGACAAATTTTCAAGAAAATTAATGCTCCGCTCACGCGATGCTGTAACTTCAATTGTACTAAAACTGGCACTGTACTGTTACTGCACTGTACTTCACCATTACTGTATGTTACTGCGCTGTATTTTACAGTTACTGCACTGTACTTTACGGTTATTGCACAATAGGGTGTCCGTTATTTCCCAAATTGACTTTTTCCATTTGGGATATGGTCCAAATCATTATTTTATAGCCTAAAACAATTATGAAGAGAAACGATACTTTTTTCATTTGATTAACGTGGGGGATTTTTGCAATTTTTAAACTTTAATTTTGTTTTTCGCGCACTGTATTCATTACCTCATTGAATATTGTTGATTCTATTACTGTTCTGACACATTTAGATGGAAAAATTTTAACATTAGTGAAAAAAAAAATTTCATAAGTTTTGAAGAGGTCAAAATTTATTTTTACCGTATTTTTCAATAATTTTTTAATTGGCTTTTCAATGCTTTTTTTTTATCTATTTAAAGGTTGAATATATATTTGTCGGGGAAAATCCCAAAAATGGAGAAGGCCGAGGATGATTATTTGTGGGGCGATTCATGTTTTATACGACGTGTCTTGAGCACGTTCGATCTCTTGCTCTCACGTTCGATTTCTAATCCCCGTGTTCTCTCGTTGCTAGGCTCCTGTTGTTTATACTTTCCATTTACCATACCATAACTGTACCACTACTCGCCTTTACTGCGCTTTTATTAACAGTGTAGTATCAAAACACGATATTATTACGGGGTTGCTGTCTACGGAAAATGTCTTCAGAAAAAATGTTGTCTTGGGGAATTTAGTCTGCGGGGAGTGTCAGGGTAGAAATTAGTTCGGGAACTCATATATTGTGAATCAAGTAGACAAAAATTGTACAGAAAACTATTGAAAAAATCGAGATAAAGTCTTGAAACTGAACTCTGCGAATTAAAATTGTTTTCGAAAGATTTTTTTTCTCGATATAATGGACTCACGTTGTGACTTTGTTTCTGTCGTTTGACCTCGGGCCCGTGATCCGGAGCACTTGAAGGTCCAGCAATGGGTTCCTTGACAGGCGACGAAGCTTTTCTCTTGTTGCTCGGTACTGGAACATCCGGTGTTTCGTGAACGATTTCTTGCTTAATGGGAGGAAGTGCTCCGACCTTGGACTATGAAAATTTAAGAATTAGAAAATTATGTTTGATGATTAGAGATGGGCGCAAGAGTGTGTATTTTCGAATCATTACCGAACGTATATTCTCGTCCCTCTCAGGGCTTGCCGCCTGAGGTCCGGCCTTTCGTGGCTTGGCCAAGAGGCATCCGAGTTCCGGAATCGGCAGACACAGCGGTCTCTTTGAACCGTACAGAGTGTAATAAAGATCGACGAGATCGCAGCGTAATTTAGCATCGTGTGAAAGCATTCCACTGCGAATAATAAGTGGAATATCATGAAATTTCATGGTTTTTTTTTAATTCGATAATTGCATGGATGTAGATTTGATGACTAAAAGTCATCGTGGCTCGGGAAATGAGTTTAGAAGATGTGAAAGACAATGAGTAACTCCGATGGCGTCATGATAGTAGGAAATATTGAAATTTGTAGAAAATCCGGGGGGGGGGGGGGGGGGGTAAGTGCATCGAATTCGCGAGTTATCTGTTTCGGAAGCGATTTTATAGATTTTTTTTATATCAGACTCCTAATTGCACAGTTAGCACCCCGAAAACTCATGAAAATCGTCGGCAAACTGAAAACTGGGTAAGAAAAGTCAAGCGCTTAGGTCTGAAAGGGCACCAGTGGTAGGTTTGCGAACTTATCTGCACAGCAATTTTTCACGATATCATGCAAATTTTTAACTAATGCCGTTATTCTCATTTTTCACGTACAGCTACAAAAAAATTCTCGCTGGTTCGGATTTTTATCCATCTACAGCCTAATGGCCATATTTCTGTTTCAGATTTATCCGGCTATTGCTCAGAGTGCACACTTCTAATTTGTATTTCCATATTCTCTCATCATTAGGCTTCGGAAAGAGAAGTATCCAGTATTATTTGACCAAATTTCAAAGCAGGCAAAGTCGATCAAACAGACTTTTAACATGCTCGTAAGGGAATAACACGAATTTCGTGCTCCTGACCATTCCAGTTTTTTCCTCCCAACAGGTGAATCAATTTTTTATCGACAATCATTAAACTTGCCGACTTACCTTCAATATTATTCGTTAGCGACCGAGCAACGGATAATGTCTCATTATTTTTTCACTCACTTTACGAGATTCCATATCCTATCGACCAATTCCGGTTTGTCGAGATGATGCTTGTGAGCTCTCTCGAACGGTGGATTTTCCACCATGAGTCTGACGAGTCTATGACGTATACTCGGATGAGGATCCATCTCTGCCATGTCGAGAAGAAATTCAAGATCGTCCCACTTGCCGTCGACTCTGGTAAAATCGACGAGCGCCTGAAGAGCCGCTATTCTGATGTCTGAGGAAAAAAAAATGAAACGACTATCATAATAATGAAAATTGAATAATCGAAATATTCGTCGATATAATTTTTTTTGAAAAAATATATTTAGATCAATGATTCTTTCGTGAATTTTTATTTAAAACAAAAACTTACCTATGAATTGCCCATAGGCGGCGTAAGCCTTGAAGAGATGCGGATTGCTCGGTAGGTGGCCAAATTTTTGCAATATTCTGATGACCTTTAGACAAGCAACGCTCACCGTGTATTTGTAACAAGGCAAAAGTTTCTCGAGGTTCAAATTTCTCGTCACTTCTTCGAGTATAGCTTTCGTATCGATGGACAATGATTCCGCAGTTATGGAAGTCCTGCGAGAGAAGAGATTTTTTTCCTTTTCCTTTTTTTTTTTTTTTTTCACAATTATTGAAGAAGGCTTTTCAGGATTGGCCATCTTCGTATGACATTACATTTCGCAACCCAAGATGGTTCATGGCAGTATATATCCAGTAACTTAATCCCTCAGCGATAAAAATTCGTGGGAATGGACGAGCGAAATAATTAAAAATGCACACATACCCATGTTGAACGCTTATAACAGGCGTGACCGTTGCCCCGAGAGCCTCGATAAGGGCAGCTCTGTAATAATTGTCGGAATAACGATTTTTACTGTTGTCGTTGTATTTGAAGAGATCCATGAGAAAAGCGAGCACCTCTGGTGGACAAATTCCATGAGCGTTTCGCAAACCCGCCATGGCGACTGGTATAGTCTGGAAAATGAACGAGAAAAAAAAAAAAAAGATTGAGACGGATTATTTTTGCTACCAATTGAAAATCATCGGGAATAAAAAATATATTACCTTTTGCAAGAAATAATGCTGAAAGTTAGTAAAATTGTTTTGCTTGATGATTCTTCGACAGGAGGCTGAACCATAGAGCTTACGAAATATTGCGAGCATCGCGGGCGGTCCGGCCCAAGTAGCGACCATTGCGTTTGCGACCTTTTTCGTGAAAAAAAAAAAAGTTTTTATCAATTTCAAATTTATCCTCAATTGTGATAAATTCTTTATTATTGCATAAACTATTTTTTTTTATTATTTTTGGCTCTGCTATTGGTGTATTATTTTGAATCGACTATTTGGAAGCGAGGAACGTTTTTTTTTTTTTTTCGTTCCTCAGCCGATGGGAATTAATTTCAAAAATAAATAGAAAATCGAGCGAGTAAAAATAACTTACCTTCGTCAAACATTGAGCGGCTCGCAAACGAACTTTGTAGTAACAGTGCTCGTTCTCGATCGTGTCAGTTAGAGCCAGACGAGTCGCTGGCGTAGGATGATTCTGTAGAGCCTCGATGGCTTCAAGCTGCGCCGTAACGTCTCTCTCGTGTCTAAGCTGATATTGCCACTGATAATCCGGTTGTTCAATCTGTACAGCACGCATCAGAGTTATGTCCGGATCGAGTCTTATCCAAAGTACCGGAGAATCGCTGTTGGTGAGACATGACTCAATTTTCTTTCGTTTTTTTTTTTTTTTTCGTTTTTTGCGAGAGCAAAAATAAGAAAAAATGCATTAAATATGATTATTCATTTGTTTATAAGAAAAATATAATATAGGTAATATGGATGAGTGGGGACGTATTCTTAGAGGACCGATAAAGCCAGTACTTTGTGAATATTGCAGGGCATTTGAAAGGGCAGCGAAAGAAAAAAGAGGAGACGGAATTGAGAGAAAATGTAATGGGGGCACTGAGGGAAGGAGGGCAGAAAAGGGTACGGGGAAGAAATATGTAGTATTATGAGAGAACCAAAGTTTGTACAGTTACAATGGAGCGTAAGTTAATTACAAAGATGTGAAGCAATATAAATATTATTAAGCCCGATTGGGCAAGAATGGCAAATAAATATCTATCTATCTATCTAATAGGGATGAATAATAGTATATTATTCACTACAGGGCAAAAATTTTTTTTGACGAATGCGAAGGTTGTATCCCGAGGCGAAGCCGAGGGATACAATCGCATGAGTCAAAAAACACTTTTTGCCCTGTAGTGAATACGATATTTTATACACCAAGGGAAATAAAGTGGTTTTCCCTGCTGGTGCAGGGCAATAAACCACGGTTTATTGCTCTGCGGTGTATAAAAAAAATTAAATGTGATAATATTTATTGAGTTCATCCCGAGTGCTATAAGATAATGGTCCGTGATTGCGGTCTGTATTATTGCGCCTCGTTTTATATATGGGCGAAAACGCCAATTAGGCTTCAAAATTTCGATTTTGCTGAAATTTTGATATATTATTGTGTGTGCCAAAATATGTAAATCCCCCAAATTTTAGACCTCTAGACCTTCCCGTTAACGATCTACACATTAATGAATTTCTCCATTTTACGTACGCGATTGTTTTTTCTTTATTTTTTAACACTTCCGGGCGTTGAAAAAAAAATAGAACCCAACATGTTTTTTTTTTTTTTTAAAGTCTGATCTTTTCAAATATAAAATTCATTTTCAGGTAGAACTTCAGCAACAGTTAAAAAAATCACGTGTTTTTGAAAAAAACCTGTTTTTTTCAATGATAGTGCGCAATTTTAATTTTTTTTTTTAATTTTAATTTTTTTTTTTTAATTAAGTTTTCTCAGCTAGGCAGCAAAGAAAAATTTTCTATATCACCCCTTTTTTCTCGTTTCTGTGTGCTCCCTTTTCTTTAAAAATTCTCTCCTTCGTTCTGGAAAAAATACATTAGTCGGATGATCGTACTTACTCCATCGCCGAAAGATCCATATCGACTTCCTCGCCGGTGCACAGAGGAATTTTCTTTTTTTTGTTTCTACGGCTCTTGCTGTGACATGTTATGTCGGCTTTGGCCACGGTACCCTCGATCTGTAGTGTGTGCTTAAACGTACCGTCCAATTCTTGAATATTCACTAGCAAAGGCCCAACGTATTTTCTTATTCCACGATAATGCGTCGTGTCCTGTCGTATCTCCAGCTCAACGGTATTCCTTGAAGATCAGGAACAATAAAAAAAAAAAATTTGAAACCATTTTAACTCGCGTGAAAATTAATAATTTGCGCATTGTTACCTCATTATTTTATTTCGTTCACAAAGCTATCTTTATGAGCAAGACGGCTTTTCAATTTTTGCTTCTTGAAAGGAAGTTTTGCGAACGAAATAAAATAATGAGGAACCACTGTGAAAATTTCTAATTTACGCGCTTTTTTTTAATTTACCCAATTTGCACGATTTGAGGCTCGATAGGCTCAAATTTTTGAAAGTTAGAGCGCAAGCACACATTTTTAAAAAAATTCTAAAACTTTGGAATAATTCAATATTTTGTAAAATCGGAACCCCTTAAGGTATTCTAGCCAAATTCAATACCAATTATCTTTGTCCCTTGGACTATTTAAAAAAAAAATTTACGAAAGTTAGAGTGCGCACAAACATTTTTAGGAAATTTCAAAAAAATTTAAATCTGAAATCCTCAAGCGATTCTAACCAAATTCAATACCGATCATCCTTGTTCCGAAGCGTGTATGTGTAAAAAAATTTCGCGCAACAGCCTGAAATTTACGAAAGTTAGAGCGAATACAATTGTTTTTACAAAATTTTAATTTTTCTAAAGTGTAAGCCCCCTTGGGCGATTCTAGCAAAATTCAATAAAAATCATCCTTATCCCCCAGACCATTTGTGTAAAAATTTTCGGCTCGATATTGTGAAATTTACGAAATTTAGAGCACCTGCACTTATTTTAAAACACACGCACCCGGGCACTTTGTCTAAATGTGTGTTTCTCAATGTATTAGAACATTTATAACACGTTGGCAATGTAAGCTCCATTTTTTTCATCAAAACAAAGCTTCGTTCATGAGGAAGCAAAACAAACGTAAAATAAAATAAAAAGATTTTACTTTTTTCAAAAACGAGTTACCCACCTTTTTCTATTAAAAACGAAGCTTAGACTGAATTTCGCGTGTCCTCCAGTTCTGACCCACTGATCGATAAATACCGCCATATCCTTGCCGGTCACCGTGAATATTGCTTTGGTGAATACATTCGTGCTTATCAAAAAATGCGACCAAAGGCCCGAATCAATTTTTTGCTGTGCCGCATTGGCCGCAAGTGACAATTGTTTATTGAATACCTGGAGCAATAGCTCCTGGCCAATTCTATGCTCCAGCATGCGTATAACGAGATGAGCCTTTTTACGCAACACCTGAATGTATCTCGGCGACATTGTGTGCAAATTTTTCACGGGAAAATAAAAGCCCGGATCTGGTACGCGGGGTGCCGGCGCTGGACTGTTGGCCGCGATCGGTAGTGGCGCCGGTGGTTGCGACGAATCGAGAATTATACCGCCAAATTCTTCCTCGTACTTCACGACCTCTTGAAGCTCCTGAATAAATATTATTTTGTGGAAAAAAATTTACGGTCAATTTGAAATTAAATGTAAAAGAAAGAAAATTATTCCGGAAAAACGTATGAAAAATGTTGGCTTTTTTTGCAATTTGGAAAAAAAAAAAATACATTCGGTCCACTGAGATTACCGTGGGATTGCTTCCTGGCGCGTAATGATTCTGATTTGTAGTGTTTTTTTTTTTTTTTTCGTTTGAGCTTCGAAATAACGCTCGGTAAACTGAATTGCGACATTTCTTAAATTTTTTCAACATATTTTTCATGGTGGATAACTTGTTATTGCGAATCTTCAAATTAATCGAAGTAATTGTAATAAGCAAGTTGTGTGGCGTATCTAGAGCTCCTCTCAACATGTCGGTGCAGGAGGAAATGTACTTTTCTCGAGTCGCTGCCACGAATCTTAATTTCAAGATTTATAACATTTATTTCATTACAATTATTCGAATTAATTGTAATTTTTTAATTAAATTACAATTAGTCGAAGCAATTGTAATTTTTTCTTCATTAAATTATAACTGTTCCAATTAATTTTAATTCTTAGGATAATAACGAGGACTCGAAAGAATTTTTTCCTCAACTAAATTACAATTATTCGAGCTAATTAAATTTATAATTTTTCATCGCAATTTCGACAATTTCGATTTTTTTGTTCACGAAAAATCAATTTCTTAGTAAACAATCATTTTGAAAATTTCTCTTTCATACTAAATACCATTTAAGAATAATTACTACTCAATTTATTCGAAATGATTATTTTTTAATTACCGATTGAATCCACTCTCTGTACTCATTATTGCCGAAACACTTTTTCGCGTACAATCCGGTCAGATAAGTCGAGATACCTTTTGGCAGCCACGTGTCCGACCAATTTTGCATTGATATGAAACATCCAAAAAATTGCTCCGCTATAGCTTGAGCCATGGCTTTCTTCGTTATGTAAACTTGATCGATAATCGCCGTGGAGTGTAAAAGATTCGTGCTGAAATAAAATTTCTTTATTTAATCATTACGTATACGGTATCAAGGAATATAATAATTCGGTACAATTTACCATAAATTAATGCAAATTAGGCGACCTATCTTTGACCCTCGTCAGCATGGATTTATCAAATAAATTATGATGATTTGATTTCGAGAAAAACATTTTTTATAATGATAATGATGATTTTACTTCAAAACATTTGTTAAAAATACGATAAAATGCAGTCTAGAGTGATCCAGCGGTTGGCTTCTATTTTTTTCTAAACAAGCATTAACAAAAAAATGGAAATAAATTAGAGGCTAAACGCCAATCTGCGTTCCATTTTTCTAAATTTTTGAATTACATTTTATTAATCTTCGTCGAATGCCGATATTTCAAAATTAAACGAAAAAACATTTTTCGAAAAATGTGAAAAAAAAAATTCTCACAACTGTTCTGTCACATAAAAAATTTTCTGAACCATGGAAAAGCGATAAGATGGACCCTTAATTTTTTGAAAAGTTTCTTTCCATTTGAAAGGAATACTTTTCCAAAAGTGTGATACGGTGTGATTTTTTAACACGTTGCAAAGGGATAAAAATGTGAAAAAATCAACTGTATCGAAAGCTGCTAAGGATATTGACTGGTGACAATAAAAGTTATCGATTAATGTGGAAAAAAAATTGTTTCAATAACTGCTCGGAACGTTTTTTGTCATACGCAATGAATTTTTTGATGAAAAAAAAAAAAAAAATTTAAAGATGTTTCTCTACTTTTCCAAAATGTCCGTTTTCGAGAATTTTTAACGGCTGAATTTATTAAATCGATTGTTTAAATGATCCCTGCGACTTCTCAAGTGCAATATCCAACTTTTATCTACGAAAACATATCAATATTCGTGACTTTTCATCCATTTCTCAAAAATAAACGAACACTTTTTTTAAATATAATCCATATGAATTTGAAAAAAAATCAATAAATTTATTGAATAATGGAAAAACTTTTTTTTGATGATTCGTTGAAGAATCTTATCTCACAAATGCATTAATTTAAATTAACGTATCTTTTCTTTTATCGTTTTTTTTCTCTGATGCATCGACATAACGCGCTTGATTCGTTTTTTCCGATTTTTTTTCCATCTTTTTTTCAAAAATAGTTTGAAGAATTCGTTTTTTTTTCCAACGAGTAGAAATTCAAAAGTAAAGTCAGCAAAAAAAAATGAATGCTCTAAAAAAATCTCGAGTTTTTCGATAAAGATATTGCCGTTCAGTTTCGAATTTGGGAAAGCGCTCGAAAAATGACACGGAGACCAAAAAATGGCTTTCAATCCTCGACAGCTAACGATGTTTTGAGCAACCGTTAAAGCTAACGATGGGTCGTTCGTGTCTTTCGCTTATTTCACAATTTTAAAACTTTTGAAAAAATCTGAAAAAATTCATGGGCCTTCTTTGAACCCTCAACTAAATGATAGTAATTTGTCCCGCCCGAAAAAAAAATTTTTAATAATAATTTCATGCAAAATATGGAGACGTGCAGGCATTTTTTTCCGCATTTTGTATTTTGGCCCGGACACGAATGACCGATCGTTAGCGTTTGAGGGTTAATCATGACTTCGTATTTCTACATTCGAGGAACTTTTTTTTTTTTTAATTTCTCCCAGTTTTTTACCAACCGAATACATTTTTCAGACTGCGGTAAGCCGTATTTTGGGTGTAAAAAATAATTTCGATATTTCAATGTCATTTTTTTTTTTTTTTTTTCAAGTCTATGACTGACAAACTTACTTGAGAATACTCATGGTGGCGTAAGCGTTTATATCCTGATCGATTTCGTCTACAAATACTTGTTTGTAGCAGGAATATGGATATCTGTTTGACAATGTTTCCTCGTAGAATTCGAATGCCTCGTGCATGTATTTCGCTGAAACTTTGAGCGATGGCAAAAGTTGGGGTAGACAAAAATGCGTTACCTCGTGCATATACGGATCGACGAATATCTCAAATGGCCTGAAGAGAACGAAAAAAAAAATGAGAATTCATTTTTTTTTTTTTTTTTTTTAAATTGATTTCGAGTCTAATATTTTTGATCGAGTCTAATATTTTTTGGTTCGACTGACCCGACAGCGAGAGCAATGTTGGGGGCGCAAGCGGGTGTGTTTAATACGTAATGAAACGTTTTTCGTCTCATGTCAGGTGTATAAACGACCTCAACGAGATCACCGCATGAGACCGCGGTCATAAAATCATCTACGGTAAATTCCAATTTCCAGGTGCATGGCTCGGCAAAACTGTCGACGCAGGGAAACCACAATCTCGACGAATTCTCATAGCTATACGTATACATGTGAGCTCCTCGCTGTTTAAAAAATTATTAATCAATCGATAACACGTAATTCTCTTGTACATGAAAAAATTACTATATAAAATTTATTTTTAATAATTCGAATAATCATTCTCAGTTTGTACGAATTTCATATACCTCGGCCAAGGAACCTTCGCAGTTTGGCAGAACAAAGTGTACACCGCCCTGAGGCTGTTCCAGAGAAAATTCGATGCCTATTCTCAGGCCACGGCCCTCGGCTACGAGATGAGCAGCATCCGGGGGTATCTGTATAACGAGCTCACCGGCATTATTGTCAGGATCGACTCGTTGCGCAGCTGCCAAATGAAGATTCGAGAAAAACTCCAACGATCGTCTGATTAACGAGGAAAGCATAGAAAAAATGAGAATGTAAATAGTGAAAAAAAATAATAATAATAATTTCATGCAAAAGAGGCTTAATATGGTAGTGGGCAAATATTTCGATTGATGTAAAAGTTTCAATAATATGGATTTTCGTATTACAAAAATTTGATAGAATATTATTTTTATTGATTAATTTATAAAGATATGTAACGATAGGAGCAATTTTCAATGAGTAGAAAATTGATATTAGTCATCTCTCGCTCATACAGATTGTTATTGCAATACGAATGAATTTACATTGTAATGCACAGAGTATTTATATAAGAGAGGCAAGATAGCATAGCGACTTAGGCCCGATTGCACCGCTTGCACTTAACTTTAAGTGCAGCGATGCTATCGGGCGTTAACACGCAACTTAAAATTTTAAGTCTCACTTAAAGCTTAAGTGCAAGCGGTGCAATCGGGCCTTAGGCACCTTAGTCATTAATTATTCAACGAATTTTCCTGACCGATAATTTCTCGAAATTTTTTTTGTTTTTACTTTCCTTACATATACCAAACTATTTAGGAAAAAACATGCGCAGCCCAAAATAACTGAGTACTGATAAATGAAAACAAAAAGCGTTTGTTGGTCGCCCTAGAAGATGACATGATGTCGACGATAGCCAATAGCAGCATTGCTGATGCCAACAACAGCCAATCAAAACGTTGCACCGTTTATGGATATTCGGTAAGTTTTTTCGCTACTGCAGGCGCTGGCTGTAAAAGCTGAGTGAAAAACTAGGATATGCACGTAGAGAATCGAGCATTTGTAAGCCTAAAACTAGCTGTAATTTTCTTATATGCCAAAAAAAAAGGACTTCTCATGGAAAATATGATTTAAAAAATATTAAAGATGGAATGATTTGATGAAATGAGTGAGAGAGCAAGGAAGTGATTTACAGAAATAGTCATACAAGGATGGATCGAGAGAAAGAATGAGATAAACTATGAAAGAAAATAGGATAAAGTGGATAAATAAACAGGCATAACGAGGGTAAATGGAGTCTTTGCAAATACCAAATTGTGTTTAATGCCATCGGATGAGAATAGCGGTTACGCAAAAAAATTACTTTAATCAAAAACCGGTGGAGAAAAGGAATTCTGCAGAATGTTTATGAATTATTATTTGTCGAACGACGGTATGGAAAAAACTATAGAACGAGTGAATTTTATGAGAATGGCAGAATGTAAGTAAGCATACATATGTATATTGGATGGAGCTAATGAATTTTTAAGAGGCAGGAGAATAATTAAGTTATCGCAGAGACAACAAAATAAATTTTCAAAACTTTTGGACGCATTCTTTCAAAGCATGTAGTTCAAAAATAATTTAAAAAAAAGACACATCCAGAGCCTCTGAGAAGTCGGAATATCTCAATCTTTTGCTGGGCAGGTTTATGTGTAAAGGTTCCCTGATAAAACATTTAAAAAAAACATTCCTGACAAAATTTTTTTTTTTTTAATCTAATAAGAAAACATTCTACGAGAAAAAATCTCAAAATGAAACATATATTTGCATTATTACAACGATCAAGTAAGAACATTTTAACATCATAAAGAAAAAAATGTTAACTTCGTGACTATTAAAACTCAACGATTATCAATTGACGAGATCATTCTACTTTTATCTTCGACTGTACGGATTTCTCATAAAATCCTGTATGGAAATTTTGTAAAAATATAAAAATATTAATTTAAAATTTTGGACAAAAAATATAAAAATATAAAAATATTTGATCAACGGTAGTGGATGCGCGGTCGGTGTGCGACTCTGGCGATCTCCCAAGTTGAGCAGCAATGGCCGAGGACACTGCGTGGATGGGCGACCGCTTAGCCCTGCACTGACTTGGCGCACCGACTACCGAGCAGGATGCAGTTATACTGAGATTCTGATGGAAACATATCGGAAACTCAGTAAAAATAGGGCCGTCTTTATCGACATGGGTTCTTCGCAGTTTCCCCATATCCACGGCAAATGCGATACAGTGCAGCTAAGAAGCAGCTGCGGATGCTAGGGAAGTTAGATTAGCTTAGCAAAGTGCGGGTAGGCAGTGATAGGTGGGGTCAAATGGAAAGGGAAAAACGTGAAAACTCGCACGGGTATACGTTGAAACACACAAATAAAAAAATTTTAGAAAATATTTCTCATAGCATTTCGTACTGAAATTTTGTCTATTGTGTATATTAATAATATGGAATAATAAATATAGATTGGAATAATATGAAAAAAATTGATATGCAATGAACGCTCTGGCAACGCGAATTGATAAAACTATATTAAATTAATATTAATAAAAATATTAATTTAATATTTTCGATGAAAGTATCGAAATATTCAAATATTTTGGAAAATATTTCTTATAAAATCTCGCAAAGAAATTTTTTATATTGTGTATTATGATATTGAATAATAATATAGATTATAATAATGATATAAATAAAAAATGGATATGGAATAAATATTCTGACAATACACACGGATATTTTGGCATGCGAATATTATTTTTTTAGGATATTTAGCTGAAGATATTTCGTCGCAGGATATATTTTTTTTTTAACGTTCAGTTGGCCCACCGTATGTAAATAAGCGATTATCATATCTTTCTTAATTATAATTTGATTCCTGTATAACTCACTGTTTGCCATCTCCCTGGCAGATATCCAAAAACGGATCGAAGTATTGAAAAGGCGCCTCGAAAGAGTCATTCAGGCAAACCCTGTATATTCTGCACTGTCTTGCATTGAGTTTAACGAGCCTCAGACTATCTCTGAGCGGTACTATAGTCAGTTCCACAAAACCCTGTAGAACGATCCGAGCAAAAATCAAGGAGAAAATGTAATTTTTCGATTGTATTTTTGGAGGTACGATCACAACTGTGGACGGGGAATAAGCGGAAACGTAGGCGCGGATGAGCACGGCGAGCGAGGGGCACGCATGAAACAAGAGAGAGTCGGAGTTTTGGCCATTTTCAATCGGAAATTCAAACTTTTTTATGATGTAGTGCTTGAATTACACGGTCAAGAGTAATTTTTCAATTTTTTACAATATCTATTATATCTAATCTCAAATTCCAGTTTTCCAACGGGTGTAGTTGGATACGTGAGCAGCAAAACCGTGATCATCGCACTTCCGGTTGACCGTCTCCATAAGACGACGTGCTTTAGTAACTCAAACTGCTCGACTTTGAAATTTTATTACGAAAAAACTAAACGATCAATATAGCTCAAATTTTGGCAATAGGAACAGAAAATATTCGTCAAAAACATACAAAAATTTCAAGTCCGAAAGTTGGATTCGTCGTAATGATCGTACCTCTTTAAGGTGAGCAACCACTTTAGATGCTTCGAAAAATCAATTTTTTTTTAAATTTCATAAATAGTTAGCAAAATATCTCAAGAATACATCCTGAATATTTCAAAACGGTATTCGGATTCCTTATAACGGTATGTATACAAATGGTAACTTCATTGATCACATTTGACTTTGAGTTTTTCTCAAAACGATATTTTTTCAATTTGCAAGAATCATGACTCAAAAACTAAATAATCGATCTTCAAAATTGAAACACGCTTACATAATATAATTTATTGAAACATGAACCTGAAGTTGGAGAGATTAAGGATGTATGAGCACAAGGTGGCGGGAAATGAGCGGAAACGTGGGCGCGGGTGAGCGCGGTGAGCGAGGGGCACGCATGAAACAAGAGAGAGTCGGACCGCTCATTATGCGACACACGCGAAAAATTTCCTTAAAATCGATAATTGTATGTCAAAAGGTTCGTTAACCCCCATTTTTTATGGAACGTATGTAATCGTGATAGTTTTCTGAACATTTAACAGTTTTAATATTGATCGCATCTGATCGTGAAAGATACGAATTTCTGTTTCAAAGTTGCGTCAGCCCAGAATTCGTATATGGCGTGGGATAAATATCTTGATTTCACGAATTAATTACTCGCGTAAAGAGTCGTTGACCCACTTTGAAATTTTGCAGGTTTTATCATATACACTTCTGCTACACCATATAAAAAATTCAGATTTTTATATGATCGTGAAGCTAGTGCTCATACATCCTTAAAATGCCGTAAAAAAATACGCTGAAAATCGATAATTTTGTTCAAACACGTTCGAAAATTTAATTTTCGGTCTTTCTTTTTCTAAACGTAGGTTCATGCTCTTAAAAACATCTCAATAATGTAGAAATTTTTTTTGGGTTATTCCAGATGCGAATTGGGAGCTGCACAATTCCTGCAAATCGACAACAAGAATGAGGACACGCCAAGGGATACAGCGGATACTTTAATTAATGCATGAAATAAGTTGAAAAAATTATCAGAGATGTATGGGAACATGAATAAATTATTGTCGGAGTTTGGGAAATTTCCGTTTTTTTTTTTTCACATTAAAAAAAAAGTCCCAAAGATCAACTAATTTTCGGTCTCCTAAAGTAGTTGCTCCCCTTAAAAACTAAAATTTTAATCTTTATCCAATTACTTCGTTTTGTTGTTGTAATTGGACAAATATTTTATTTTTGTGATAAAATGCTACTCGATGAGCTACAAAAAGATGAGGTACGATTGAAATTTCTTTTTTTTTTCAGCTTATCGCGCATATTCGGTGAGCGCCGATCAATCGAATCGACTCTTCAAGGTCTCGTTCTCTTTGCCAAAAGATTGTTTCCCGATCCGAGAGTAGGATTTTTCATTTTAAGCGCTCGAACGAACGATTTATTTGATTTTGTGGTGAATTTTTTTGGCTCTGCGATATTTCAGTAAATTTAGTTCGTAACTTGTGGGCAAGAGCTTGAGATGGAAATTTTAGCGCTCGGATCTTCTTGCGAAGAGAATGAGATCTCGCAAAGGCGATTTGGTTCATCGGTGCAACTCCAAGCTTGCGAGATGCTAAAAAATTTTTAAACTTTTGCTCCGACTGTAAAAAATTGTAAAACTTTTGCTCCGACTGTAAAAAATTGTAAAAATTTTGCTCCGACTGTAAAAAATATTGTTGAATCAATATTTTTTACAAACTTTCGTGACTCAAAACGTGCGATCGCATCACGATTTCATTATTATGATTATTCCATTATACGACAAACTTAAAGAAATTTTTTTCGAATATTTGACGGTTAACCGAGAAATTTGTAATTGAAATGAAAAATTTAGAATCGGCATGCTCTGAAAATACTTTTGAACGGGATAAAAGTCGACGCGGCGCAAACGTAAACGAATTTAAAAAATTTTCAACTCTGTACTCACGATTATGCTTTTTCTCTGAAAGCTTATTCCCGTAAGGCTCAAAATTTGATGGGCTGTAGAATAAGAGAAAGAAAAAAAATATTCCGCATGAAACAAACGGTCATTTTAATTCGTAAAATTTCGTAAAACTATACGAAACTGTCAGACATAACCTCAATCGTAAAAATAACATAACCCAAGCGAGCTTACGATATTTTCAGGAATAATGATTTTATATCTTCGATGCAAAAGAAAAAAAAAAATACTTATAATCTGAATGGCCGGCTATTATCGGCCGTTCGTTCTTTCTTCATCGCTCCATCGAAATTTAAAACACAAAACGGAACGTATTAAAAGACAATTTTTTTGACATCCTTCATTCCTAACGCTAGAAAAACACTATTTAAAATACAGTAGACGCCTTCCATAAGTTAACTCGTCGGGACAAGCCGTCACAAGTACCGTTGAGTTGTTACACAACTATTCGCGAATATAATATGCTGCGAAATAAAAAAAAGTAACATAGAAATTAAATTATTCGATTATACTGTAAAGTAAAAAAAAAAGAGCATAGAAATTACATTATTCGATTTGTACTGTAAATTTAGTTCCTCATTTGACTTAGTTTTCCTGACGAGAACTATTGAAAATTAAATGTTTTGTTCGGAATAAAAGCAGTATTTTATGAAAGCAACATTTCGAGGGGAATCGAGGATTTTTAACGATTGAAGAACATATTTACGATTATGGGAAATAGTAAGGGTCAATATTGAAATAGAGATTTTGGCTGCATTCGGCTTGGGCGCTATAAAAAGTAATGTGCAGAAAGAGACAGGCTATATATATAAAACAGCGTACGATATATATTATACTGCGGCGCGTAAAAACGAATTTTATGAAAACCGTGATGAATGGGGAAAAATGGTATGAAAAAAAAGTAGTAGGGAATAAAATTTTGTTCAAAGAAGTCCCCGATGGCGTACATTTAGATATCATGGTTTAACCACGAAACGCAATTAAGGATGTATCGGACGTACCTTCTCAACCAAAGTGACTTTCGTTGACAATATTGCATACTTGATGATAAGATAAAAATCGGAAAAAATTGAACCACAATTAATACGATAAGAAGATAAATTTTGAATAATAATAATGCCAAAAAGTTATAATGGAATTATTTAAACAAAACATTGCTTAACAAATTTGTAGGGAAAGTTTTTTTTACACGTGAAATGAATTCGTTGATTTTTCTGACTGCACGTGAATTTTTTAAAAAATTTCTCATCATTTTAAAATTTCGGTTTTCGAAAATTTTTAAATTTTGAAAAATGAAGGGAAAATCGTGAATTTTGTACATGTTTTGGTAAAAACGTTGTATATTACAATTAAGAAGTTTCCAGAGCATTGGACGAATAGTTTCGTAAACACAACGTTACAAATTTCCGAAAACCGAAATTTCAAAATGATAAGAAAATTTAAAAAAAATTCATGTGTAATAAGAAAAATCAACGAATTCATTTCACATGACAAAAAAAAACATCCCCTAAAAATTCGTTAAACAATGTTTTGTTTAAACAATGTATTTATAACTTTTGGGCATTATTATTATTATTAAAAAGTAATCTTTCTTATCGTCTTTATTGTGGTTGAATTTTTTCCGATTTTTATCTTCTCATGAAGTATGCAATATTGTTGACGAAAGTCACTTTTGGTTTAGAAGGTACGTTCGATACATCCTTAAAGTAGCGATCGTACGATTTCCCATCTAGATGGATACATTTACTTATATCTATGCATTTACCATCAAAAGTAGTTAAAGTTACCAATCGTATAATTACAGTAAAGCTACACAGTAAAGATAAACACTGAATTTAATAATAATAATAATAATAATAATAATAATAATAATAATAATAATAATAATAATAATAATAATAATAATAATAATAAATAAATAAGCGATGGCGGTCATAAATTAATTTTATTAAAACATATCATTTAAATTAATTTCCATTGATTCATCGACAGTCTCTTCGTCTGTATCATTTTCTTCGGAGGAACTGAATTCATCGTCGGAATTTAAGTTTGCAGCAATCGTGATAAATTCACTGCGATCGGGCTCATCAATTGCATCGTACAACCTCTCCTCGATGTTTGCCAATGTATTGGTGGCAGTGGCAGCAACATTATCGCAGTTACCATTGCAATGTTTGCAGAGTTGAGTGCATGGCTGCCTTCTTACAGCTGCAGCGTGCTGTCTTGCACTTTCCGGTACATCCACAAATTACCTGAGACAAAGGCACGGAAATGAATCCATTAATTAATTTCATTGAAGGGGTTATGTCTACTCATTTTTTTTCTTACATATAATAATTCGACATGTTCTTAAATACAATTGTAAATTTTTTTTTTCAAGAAACAATGACGGCGCTACACTCGTTTCCCTAAGATCTTTTGGTATATGGCACTTATCTTTTGTATGTCTAAAGCTTGTCTTTGAAGAAATGATTTTACAGTAAAAATATCATCAAACGGCATTGGGTTAAACGAAAAAGCGGAAAAATTACGTTACCGCGTTTTACAGTTTTGCTAATTGAAAATGAAGTTTTCAAGGGCTATTAATAACGTCAAGTTCCTTCGTTCAAAGACAACCTATTATATGGAGAAGACATGTGCCGAAAGAAAGGTTGTAGGAGAACGAGTACAACGTCACAATTTTTTTTTAAATAACAAATTCAACAATTGTATTAAATAATATTTGGAATTATATGAATGCAAAATAAAATTTATGTTATTACGGGTTTCGCTAAAAACCATTGTAAAGAAACCCTTCTTTTGGCTCCATAATTATGTACAATCTCCCGAAGCGAAAATATGTATTGAAAATTTAGTTGCATTTATTGTCATGCGAAAAAAGAAAATAAGTAGACCAAAATGTGAGCTCACCATTGTTAGTAAATCCTCAGGTGCTGGATTCTTCGTATTCATCACGGGCATCATCATCGTGTCCGTCCGTTTCCATCCCCAGTCTTCTGCATCGCTAACTCGTTGTTCAGCCACGATTGCACCTGATAATATGTGCGTTTGGTGTGCTCACACAGTACTGCTTCTGTTGGGGGTAACTGTGCCAGCCGGACTTTTGTTGTTCCATGCACGGCCGATGACGAAAACTTATGATAACGAGCATCATTGATTGGCTGTTCCGGATGAAAGTTGTATAACAGTGCAATCAATCGCTTTGCGCCTGCCAAAAGACTGTCGATTGTACTTCCCGGGTTGTAGAACTTATCAACCAAAGCTTGCAGGTCGGGATTTTTCTTCAAGATCGATATAATAGTCTTCTTGTACCGTATATGGCACTTGTCGAGTCACAACCAGCGAAAGCGTGCGCGAATAATATGAACGGTTTCAGATCTGCATGATCACATGCCGCATACAGTTCATTTTTCTTTGCAGCTGGATCGATTTTATATAGGTATGTAATTCGATTGCGAACCGGCATCAGACAATCCTATTAATAATACAAAAAGATCTGTGTCATTTCCGACAACCGCCACGTCACTGCCTGTCAATGTGAATTCCCGTTTTGGCTGCCCCCAAGGTCTTCACTTTGTACATTGCAGAAATTGAAATTTTTCCTGCTGACTGCCCCAACATCCATGTCATTGCTTTGTGCCCTTTTTCTACCGCCAAATGGCAGTCCGTGAAAGCATCACCGACAATCCCAGTTGACAAGGACACTAAAGACGTCCTTGGTCGGAAAAGGCCGTGTTCGTGAAACCAAGAAATGAATTTGTTGATGTCATCGTTGTCGCGTTTCATTCGGTGGTTAGCGAGATCGACATGTTGCTCACTAGAGGATAAAGTGATCCCGCAGTATTTCTCTAAACATTCCATAATTGAAAATGACGACGGCATGGCTGCCAAATATCTTGTGATGACGCTTGGTGTGACACCTCGCCCATGTGTGAGGTCTGTACCGAAAAACCGATTCAAGGTTTGCTCAATGGTCATGTCTGTCCATATACCCGACCATGGCTTATCCGATCTCCGCGCTGTAAAGTAGCCGTCCGTGGTAAATGCAACGAATTCATCATGAGACATTATCAACTCCAAGTTCGCCATATCTTGCAGATAAATTTGAGCAATTTTGGCATAACTGAAGTGGCCTGCAGCGTGAAAGATCGGTAGCATCTTCTGAACGCTTTGAAGGTGCAAATCCCAATTTCCTAATCGCTCAGCCTCGACGAATTGCAGAGCTACAACTATGCATTCAAAGTATTGAATCCATAATTGTGCTGTTGGTCCACGATTTTTCAAATCATTCAGTTGTTCTTTGAATTGCTCTTTCATTTCAATGATTTTAGGTTGCGCTTGACAATCACCCAATTGCGGCGGCTCACTATCCCACTCATTTAGAAACGATGAAATAAACTCATCGAATGTTTTGCGCTTATCGTTCTCAAATTCACGGCATATCATAATACCAATAGCAGTGAATGTTAGTATATGAGCTCGCATTGCACGGGCATAAGCATGTCCACCGATCATTCGCTTTACTGACTCAGTAGCATAGGTTACCGCCCAGACATCCTCGAGGCCGCTGCCAGTCATTATATAGCCGATAGCGCCTAAATACGACATGACCATATGAAATCCACCCAGGCGTACGATAACATCTTTCAACGCTCCCTCCGATGCTTCAATAATGTTACGAGCTCTATAATACAACGGCTGGTCGAAAGTTACAAAACATGTTTTTTTATTTAATCGTTTGGCTTCTTCCAGTGCCTTGTGTAAAGCTGTATTAATTGTTGTGAAATTTGAAGGAGGTTCATTTATAAAGGGCAAGCAAATAACTTTGGAGACGTTGAAAGTATCGAAACGAGACAAAACCTCCATAAAACCTTTCCAGCTCGGTACGCCTTTTTGTCCACAGTGTTTTGCCCACAAATATGTCAAATATGTTGCCGGTAATGCATCTGACTTTTGCCTTAATAACTTTTCCGTATCTGCGAATTCTATGTTCTCCAGCCCATTTGATTTCGCAACGAATGGTACATTCCGCGTTACGTTCCGCGATGCTAACATCGCAGCATTTACTTTTGAGATATCTTTTAACTTTTTTGTGTGTCCTTCATAAGTGACTTCAAACTCCGGTGTATAAATCGCTATTCCTCCCAAGCAGTGATACGTTCTATGACCGTCCAATGTTCTAACGTTGTGGTCGGTATTATCGAAGACATGTTGAACTTGAGCTGCACCCCCAATTATACATTTAGGAGGATCCATAATGACCGATGCCTCATATTGCTGCAGATGATAATATGAACTGCAGTATCCTAATTTATGAAGGAGATCAATAATCAATCTGGATCCGGATTTTCGATAAATATATATTCCGGTCGCCAACTGCAGATTGGACGCAAAATTTGTTGGTCTGACAGCAGATAAAATAGAATGGGCGATGCTATCACGTTGAACCGACATTGTATCATGTTTGTGTTTATGGCTCACAATAAGTTTATCCATGAAGCCACGGAGAAGCGAAGGAACATCGTTGTGAACGTCACTAAGAAAATTAGCGGCAGGTTTGTACGAGTCAGATTGAACGTAAGAATTTTCAATCTGTTTGCGGATTAATTCTGCTGCAACGTCCACTATCCCCTGTTGTTGCTTTTCATTGAGAGACGAAGGGTCGCGAAACCAATCCCCGCATAGTTTTGAAACGCTGAAGCATTTATATAAAATGAAAGTTTCTGCACCTCGATTTTGCAAAATATAAATGTCGTCGCCGTATTTTTCACCCAATTTTCGGTATAGAACTTGAGTTGATATGGCCTTATCGCCCATTTGTTTGTGCAATTGTGACAGTGTGAATTTTCCTACATTTGAGGCTTCAATGTAATCAGTTACGAGTTTAAAAGTTGCGTCTATTTGTGCTTGTTTTGTCTCGTTTTCGGGCTTCTTGGAATTGATTCTAACGAAATTTCGCCAACAGTCTGCGTGATATCTTGCAGCAACGTTGACCAAAGATTCAATGCCTTGTAGCCGACATATGACTTCCATTCCTGAGGCATCATCTCGTTTTTCAGCGACGTCCAATAATCTCTCCTTCATGTACGCATGTTGTACCAAGCTGCCTGGCCTATTTTTATAACGCCACGGTTTCGCACATATCAAGCACAATGCACGGAAATCGAAATCATTGGGCGTTGGAGCATATCCAGAAATTTTTGGCAACGTTTCTCCAGAAGAAGTAGACGGTAGCGGAGAACTCGGGCGCGTAGCTCTTGCAATCGCACTTGATTTCGAGGCTACGGCATACCATTTCCGACATTTATCGTGTACAACAAGTGATGAAAGATTCTCCCACTGCTTCCACTTATCGTCTTCGAGTAGTTTGCTTCTCTTAATTAAAGTCTGTAGACCTTTCGTGCGTACAATAGCAGTATTATCGGTCTCGGTATACAATACATCACAAATGCTGCATACAGTTGTCGCGGAATCCATGATAGCCACAAACCTAGAGAAAAAAAAGATTAGTGCGATCCGGATCTCATATACGAGAGACGATAAAAAAATGTTTCAGTTACTGCAATTTCAACAGCAGAAAAAATGGGCTCTAAACGCGTTTTTCTCGAAACCATGTTTTTCAAACTGGGCGTACCAGTAGCTCCCTCAATTTTTATCCGATTGACTTGAACTTTTAACTGCAACTTTGAAACAATATTTTCTAGTGAATATCGTAGGATTTTTTTTGATAAATTGATTTTTATAAATTTTATAAGCGATTTTCGGCCAATTTTTTCGAAAAAAAAAACAAGAAAAAAGTTCAAATTGACGCCATTTTTTTTTAAATCAATTTTTCGAAAAAATCCTACGGCGTTCACTACAAAATATTGTTTTAAAGTTGTAATTAAAAATTCAAGTCAATCGGATAAAAATTGAGGAAGCTACTGGTACGCCCAGTTTTAAGAGCATGGTTTCGAGAAAAACGTGTTTAAAGCGCATTTTGTATCGTAAAATTATAATAAAATAGGTTTTTTGTAGTTAAAGACCAGTACTTTCATATGCACAGAACCTCCTATCTCTATCCCTTTCCTATCGTTCGTGGTATATCTCAGAAAATCACGTGAAATTTAGTGAACACAAGGTGATATTACCCCGATGTATCGACCGTACCTTCCCAACCAAAAGTGACTTTCATCGACAATATTGCATAGTTCATGATAAGGTAAAAATAAGACAAAATTCAACCGCAATAAAGACGATAAAAAGATTAATTTTGAATAATAATAAAGCCCAAAAGTTACCAATACATTTTTTAAGCAAAACATTGTTTAAGAAATTTTTAGAGAATTTTTTTTGTGTCATGATAAATGAATTCGTTGATTTTTATAAAATTCCATTGAGTAACTTCTAAATATTGACGAACAAAGCTCGCTTTCGTGAGAATTTTCTTTTCGATGAACAGGAAATGTTTCTGTTCAATCGGTGACACGTCTTTTTCTCACACAACAAAAAACCGCGATGGCAAAATATCACATGGACCAAATATCACCCAAATAAATTAAAAATATAATAATAATAATTAATTAATGGTATAATAAGTAAATAATAGCCATAAATTGACAAAGTCATAATTATTTATTTATTTTATTTAATCATTTATTTAATTTCATTTCAATTAGAGGATTACCCCACTTATGTAGATTTATGATAAAATGATTTTCTTTAGTAGTAGTAAGTTTTACTTGCATAGCCTTTTCGGCTTTTTACAACACTTATTCATTCACTATATCACTCTTACACTGAGCCCACTATTTTAGTTTTTCTGTTCATTTACGGAACTATTTTTCTCTCTCGATTTTTGCAACCTCATTGCTATTGGCCCAGTGTATTTGTGAGAACCTACAATTTAAGGTGGGTTTCGAACCACCGAGCTCGCAGAAAAAGCATCTGGAAAAATCCATTGGTGCCGGCCGCGGGATCGAACCCTGGCCGCCTCACAGTGGTTCCAAACGGCCTTTTAGCCGGCCAAAACCTCAAAAACGGGAATAATAAATTTTACAATTACCACTTTTACGTTTTTGAGGTCGCTGATTACGAATTTGATATAAAAATTATGAAATTCAAAATGGCGGACCCAAAATGGTGGACATTTTTGAAAATTAATCACTTTATCGGACCAAGGATGTCCACTATTACGTTTTTGGGGTCGCTGATTACGAATTTGATATCAAAATTATGAAATTCGAAATGGCGGACCCAAAATGGTGGACATTTTTGAAAAATAATCACTTTATCAGACCAAGGATGTCCACTATTACGTTTTTGGGGTCGCTGATTACGAATTTGATATCAAAATTATGAAATTCAAAATGGCGGACCCAAAATGGCGGACATTTTTTAAAAATAATCACTTTATCAGACCAAGGATGTCTACTATTACGTTTTTGGAGTCGCTGATTACGAATTTGACATGAATGTAATGTTAAATTTCAAAATGAAGAACAATTTCATAGAGTATGGAAATGTTTATTTCATCTTATGTACATAATGACTTAAAATCGAGCTTAAAATACATTATATTAATTAAAAATCGTAATCCGTGTCGGATAGGACGACCGTCGTACATGTATCTGTGTCTGGTAACGCGCAATTTGTGACATTACCTTCTGGTGTTGCTAGTAGAAGTTCCAGTACATCAGAAGGTAATGGTTCACTATTTCTCATTTTCAATTTTTGAAAACTCGTAATAAGTGGGTCCGAGGACGCAAGCAGCCGACGGAAAACATCGGACATTGTCTTCTCTCGCGAACATTTTCTAGAAAAATTTTCGCGGTACCGCCGAATGTCCTTATTCCTAGCTTCTTGAGCGTCCTCGGAAAGCTGTCCGATTGGCAAGACACCCACTTCTATAATCGCGTGGCCATGAATTAAAACCATATGTACCGATGTTGGCATCGGGTACCAGGAATAGAGAGCAACATATCGTTTTGCGACATCAAAGCAATAAAGCCTAAACTTGTCGATATGTACAGCGAAACCACTAGCCATTGTCTGCAAAATCACTTTGCAACTTGCTATGAATTTTTCGTCCAAATTCAAAATTTCGGCTGTCAAAGCAACGTTCTCAAAAAAACGTCGGGCTGTGTTGCCGTCGTTGGTACTGCCGAATCCTTGCTTAGGCATATCAATATTTAAACCTAAAGCAGCTTTAAATTTATGTTGGATTTCTTCCTTGCGATCGCTAACTGCCTTCTTTTCATCGACTGATCGCGCCTGCCATTTACTCGTCCCCTCATTTAATTTATATGCAATATGAAGCATCCATTCCATGAACCTTATCCACGCGTGCAAGGAAGAAATTCCAAAATTGAGTTTAGAGCGGTCACAGGATGTTCGCTGAACCAATTCTAAATTGTTGAAATCTTTCGACGTCAAATTACAAATACAACACCTTTGCGCAGACTTAGTGCCAGTAATAGCGTTTCTCACCTTTCCATCTATCATTGTAAACGATAATTCATAAGTGACTTCAACGTTACTACCCTCCGATACTGTATTGAATGTGACGAGAGATGCTATCTGCTGATCAACGTAATTTTTTTCATCAACAGTTGACTGCACGGTTTCTTTCAAAAATTGCAATCTCAAAGGTCTGCAGTAACGGGGTGAAGAAGGCCTTGGGTTCTTCCAAACGACAAGGTGCTGCTCAGATTTGTCGTCTGAAGCTACCATTTGCAACGGAACCACGGACGTAAAAAATACATGAGCGTCTGAGCTGTCGCTTTCGTCAAATTTTTGCTTATACTGCTGCGCCGACGAACCATCGCATCCCCACTTTAAAATTAATTTCATATTATTCGTGAACGAACTATCGAGTGTTTTTATGACATCAGATTGTACTTGAACCAATCGAGCTGTGGTATGATCTAGTAGAGCCTGCAATGATACTTCAGCGCTTGTTTCCGTTATACTTATTGAACACTCTGGTGGGCAACAGCGAGATTTAGCAGCTAATATTTTCTTATAACTGGGATAAACCGAGACGTCACTGTTTTCGTTCGTTAATTCCCGAACCATATTGTACGTGTCTTTCGACATTTTACCGCTTATTATCAAGTTCAAAGCAACATCTGCGCTAATTTCTTGACGTACTGGTCTACAACTGCGGGACCCAGAAGCACGAAGATTCATTTCCGTTGCGAATGCCAATGTGGTTGGACTTGTTGATTTCCGAAGATCGTTGACTTTTCGGCGCTTAGTCCGTACGCTGGATGATGAAAAGTCTGATGAAGGTCTACCACCAGCCTTGAGACTTTTAGTACATCCGGATGTGTCAGAACTAGAACTTGGTGCATCCATGTCTTCGAAATCAGCATTCTACAAGAGATCGCAATAACGTTAGCTCGGAAGTGAAAAAAAACGTTTAAATGAAAAATTTCATGATATAAAAAATACGAAAATAGACACAAACCGTAATAGTTACGTCCGTGTCAAGCCATGCTCCATGAACGGCGTTAAAGCGCTCTAGAATTCTGTGGCTATCTTGCCATCTTTTCTTGATTGCAAATATGAGATTCCTCAAAAATTTTTTGCCATGGATTGAAATTTCGAAAATACATCCTTCTGAGTCGCGGAAATGATTTTCGAGAACTTCGATTTGTTTCTCAAATTTTGAGGTCCAGTCATTTTGTAGCGCCAAGAATATTTTTCGGCGCGTACAAACGATTTCTTTGCACGTATTTCCTGTTAAAATTAAAAAAGTTGTATGTATTGTGCGTTACTTTCATTTTATAAATATAATGCACTTTACTGTTCTATTGTTCTTGAAAAATGAAAAAAAAAATTATAATTCTACGGTAATGAACAATCAATTGAAAAAAAAAATTAGAGAACAATACTATCCACAGAGATAGAAAATATCTACGAAAGACCCTCTATACCTGTGCCCTTTTGAGCCACAGGTATAGAAAGTTGACCGGAGTATCGCCATGAGTCACGGTATAGTGCGTAACGCGCGCGACAGTGTGCACGGTAACACGAAAATTGATTTTATTGAAAAAAGGCAACTTTCTAGCAGCTAATTTTTTGAGATTTCATTAACAGATAGTTCAACTAACATGTCCCTGGCGATGTCAAGACTAAAATGTATCAAAATTTTTTTGTATCTCTGTAAATGTACTGGCAAAAAAACGAAAACAAATGAAAATTACGACTACCGTTAGCATACGTTTCATGAATAACAACAAACGCTATCGAACATTGTAGTACATAAAATGTTTCTACATACCTTTAGGAACATTTTCCATTTTCAAACTTTAAAATCGGACCAGTCGTTGCGAAATTATTGAATATTTACCAGGCCACTGTAGAACTCCGCGCGACGCGTCGCACGCCTGCTCCGAACAAAGGCAACTTTCGACTGTCGCAGGGGAGCAGGTATACAATATTTCGACCCTACCCTATGCGATCCGAATGCCCCAACCACTTCTCTACTAGAATCCATTACAAAAACATCGATCTTTTAACCTTCATTTTTGAGGTTTTGGCCGGCTAAAAGGCCGTTTGGAACCACTGTGGCGCCTGCGTGGCAGTCCAGAGTCGGACCAACTGGGCCACTGCTCGCTTAAATGATTTTCTTTATTTATTATAAATAAAAAATGTAATGATTTAATTATACTAATATTAATTGTATTATCACTTTTAACATTTACATTTCACATAAAATTATATATTCCATGTAGCTATGTAAGATTTAAATATAATTGGAATTTTTAACGTTTTACCATCAAAATATGGGAAAAAATAAATTTCTACCAAGAGACATTTTCTTCTTCTTTTTTTCCTATACAATAAACCATCATTGACATTTTTTATTTTTCAAAATTTTGAAAATAATTTTTTTTTTTCATTAGTTGAAAAAAAATTAGAAATTATTCTCGGCCCGCTCTGTAATTGCGATAAAAATACTTTTTTTATTCCTAGATTCTATGGAAAAATTTTCAGAATTTTAAACCTGGGCCAAATTTGTTTTTACTTAAAAGTTATGGGAAAAAAAATTATTTTATGGGGTAAAACAAGTGATAAAAATCTGGAAAAAATTTCCTTTTTTTTTAACCAAAATATGCCCAAAAAAAATTCGTCAACTGAATCCGAGGTGGTCAGGCCGATAACCACGTGAATTGACGTGGAATGCCTCATTTGTTATTGTTCTTATAAATTGTAAAATCGTTTGAGATTATTTATTCGTGAAAAAAAAAGAAATATGCACGGGGCTTTTCGTGCTCGAACATTCTTCGTATTTCTTAAAAATTCTTAACGGTCGGTTAGGGATTCGTCTTTGTGTGATGCTTTTATTCAGCTCTAATAGTGAACGTTCCTCGCTCTCGAGTTTAATGGTTTATGATTTAATCCTGGGTTTTTCCTCGCTTGAATACTTTTGATATTTCTGAACAGTTTTCTGGATTCCTAATGAATATTGTACTTTCATGGGTATATAATGTTCCTTCGGTCTATAACAGCGGATTTACGAACGTTTGTTGGACACGAACGTCGAAATTTCTTTCATACAATTTCGGCGGACGTCACATTACTTTGAAAATAAATAGTTAATATTAACTTAAAATTTTAAGAAATCCAATCATTAATCATTTATAAATTTGAAAACCTTAAAATAATAGAGAATTTAAAATAGTTTTAATTTATTGGGGTGTATAAATTATTGAATAAATTAATTTTTGTTTCCAATTTAAATGTAAATGTTGAAATGTAAAAGTTAAAAGCGATAATAAAATTAATATTAGTATAATTAAATAATTAAATTTTTTATTTATAATAAAGAAAGAAAATCCAGCTTCAAATAGGTTTTCTTTAAAAATTTTTACGAATTTTTTTGCACCCGTTACGCAGTTTTCAAAATGAGTACGTTTACACGACGCTCTAATTCCGGTGTTACGAAAACCGGTGTAGTTAAACCAGACGTTTACACGGGTCCTAACACCCGCTTTACGACGTAAAGCGGGTGTTAGGACCCGTTTACACGCATGGTTTAACTACACCGTTCGTAATAAACACCGGAATAAGAGCGTCGTGTAAACGTGCTCAATGGAAAAATGATGAATACAAAAAACAACTTACCTCGGAACACATCACAATTTCAATTACACATTAGAAATGATTGAACCTTTTAATAATAATTATTGAAACTATGCTGATTCTATGAAACAAAAAACATAAAGCACTTGTATTTCTCCAATTTCCCAATAAACAGCGTGGTTGAATTGAAAGTTAGCGTTGTAGACGAAACGTTGAAACTACGAGAAGTACGAGAACGCGTGAGAATTTCAGAGAGAAAAAAGAAAGACGACGCGTAGGGCGCGCCTGCGCATTACGCACGCCGCCAGGTGCGTGAGAGTATCGCTCCGTCTCACTCGTGTCAGAGGTGCCCAAACAGTTGAACTGAAATATTCAAATCGTTTTTCTGCCCTTATTATCAAAGATAGGGAATTCGACGTCAGAAAACTTTATATGCATTTTATTATCCCTAACAACTTTGATTTGAAATATTTTTCGATCGGGCTATTAATTTTCGAGATATAGCGATTTTTAAGTTTTCAACCCATATTTCGGGGGGTAAGGGCGGGTTGAGGAACAAAATTTCATTGGGGTTACTTTTAGTATCCATCCATCTAGCTTCAGACAAAAATGCAAATTCTACGGAAAAAATTTCTCACTTTCGACACGGTGCTTTCGACAATGCTTTCGACACATTTTACTGGACGATCTCGACCTCAACCATAGACCATACAGAATCTATGACCTCAACGTTATCAACACGTTCCTTGTTCTCGTCGATTGAAAGGGATCGGGATTGGTCGATAGAAAAAAGATCGAAGAGAGCATGCGCTGGACCTCCGCGGAATCTTCGATTCCGAGATTATACCGAGCTCGAACGACCAACGTCTCTCTTATAAAAATTATAAAGTATTTTTTCCAACTCCTGAAGTATTGAATAAATTTATATTAATTGGTGCATCATAAACTTGCCGTTCATTTCTTTATTCGACGATATTTATTCACAAGGTGATAAATCCCAAAAAGAACTCACTCCTCTGTGCGAATAAAAGCGAAACATTTCAGCGGACAAAATTGATTGGCGCAAACCGCGAACTCTGCGTTACCGACGCGAGTGAAGCGTAACACAAGAAAATGCGAGCGTTGCGATAATCGATTATATTATCCCTCCTCCTCCTCTCTCGACGGCGCTGCTGGCCATCTGATGATCATAATTTCAAACACTTTTGCATTATTCCTTCTAATCTGTCGCGTAATATATTTGGCTCAACGCTTTCGTAGTTTTAAGTTTTTTTAATGATGAATAATGCATGAACTTGAATAATTAACTAATTAGTGGATTATTTATTACATCAATATAAAGCTTATAGAGAAAAAAAACAGTCATTGGGCGGTGATGGCCGAAGGAAAAACATCGACGTAAGTGTGCAATACACGGCCGATATCCATCCAATATAACGGTCGATATCCATCGACTTCTTTCTGTTGCATCGAAAAAAAAAATATTATAAATTTTGTCACGGGGAAAATTTATATTTGTCTACAGAGAAACAATGGTCGGCATAGAGGGCAATCTGCCTGATGTTGTGGCTAGTTTAGAAATGTTGACTGTAACTTCAGCCGCCTCCGACCCAGGCTGCTCTTTGACTCCAAAAAAAATGATACTTCGAAAAAGAATACGAAAAGCCGAGAATATGGTAGTACGCAACAGAAGGTGAGGTAGCAATGAAAAAAAAAAATTAATTTTTTTTTGTTTTGTCATGGCATAGGGTAAGTGGGTATTACTGTGGTTTGAAATGCGGGGCCAGCTTGACGAGCATATTTTGACGAGCAATTTTGATTCTACAAAATTTTTTCATTAAAAATAACTCTTATTTTAGTGACCGTAACAAAATATAAGAATATTGCAACAATAACAAAGAAAACAAGGACCTTATACTGATATAAATTTTCGATCATTACTAGCAAAAAATGGTGAAATTTTCACTCACAAACACCTCTTCATTTTGAAAAATCAACAATAAATTAAATAATCATGATGCACGTCATTTTGTTGATTCGTTGTGTTTTCTAGACATTGAATTAACAGTCTGATTTTTTCAAGATATAAATTATGAGACAAGATTAAATTCTGATAAAATTAAAAAAAATCGCAGTAATACCCACACCCGCAGTAATACCCATACTTACCCTAAAATTCTATTTTTTTTTGTCTAAAATAAAGTTTTGCGGAAGAGGAGCCATATTTAGCTGAATTCTAAAAGGCTACTCGCGCAATTCTTTGTATTCCCACTTTTGATTATTAATTGTTTACAAAACTCTGGATTTCATATAAATATCAGAAATACAAAAGTTGTTCAGCATAACGTAAACAACATTGCTGAATTTTTAGAGACCATTTGAGGGGCCATCCGGACGCTAGAATTGGACAATTTTTGTATTTTTACTTTCGATATTAATTATTTACGAAATTCCGGATTATATATAAAAATCCTGAATACCAAAGTTGTTAAGCATAAGAGAATCAAGAGTGCTGAATTTTTTTGTAATTTTCACAGACCATTAAAGCATCGTCAAGATGTTTTTTGTATTTTCAGTTTGCTTATTTATTATTTTCAAAAATCTGAATTTTATATAAAAATCATAAATACATTATTTATTCAGCAAAGCGGAAACAATATTCCTGATTTTTTTTTTTTTTTGTAATATTTAGAGACTATTGAGGTGCCGTCAAGATACTTAAATTGAAATTTTTTTGTATTTATGGCTTGATTATTTATCATTTCCAAAAGTGTGGACTTGCATAAAAATCATAAATACAAACGTTATTCGATATAACAGAAACAGCCGTCAAGATGCTTAAACCGAAGAATTTTTGTATTTTCAGTTTGATTATTTATTATTTCCAAAACTCTGAATTATATACTGATACTGATACGGGCACATGCCTTGCTCTGTCGGGCTTAAGACTCCTTCATACACTGGGCCCATAGTTTTTCTGTTCATTTACGAAACTATTAGTTTCTGTTGATTTCGCAACCTCTTCGATACCGGGCCAGTGTATTTGGGAGAAGCTACAACTTTAGGTGGGTTTCGAACCACCGAGCTTGCAGAAAAAGTATTTGGAAAAATTCATTGATGCTGGCCACGGGATTCGAACCCTGGCCGACTGCACGGCTCCCTCTTTTTCTGAATTTTATATAAAAATCATAAATACATTATCAATTCAGCATAACAGTAATAATATTCGTGATTTTTTAATTTTTTTTTATTTTTGTAGACCATTGAGGTACCGTCAAAATATTTAAATTGACAATTTCTTGTATTTACAGCTTCATTATTTATTACTTCCAAAAGTGTGGACTTGCATAAAAATTATAAATACAAACGTTATTCGATATAACACAAACAACAGTTCTGATTTTTTTTGTAATTTTTAGAAAGCACGTAAGGAGCCGTCACTTAAACTGTACAATTTTTGTACCTTCCCCTTATTTATTATTATTTCAAAAATTCTGGATTTTATTTGATAATCATGAATACCAAAGTTGTTAAGCATAACAGAAGCAAGAGTGCTGATTTTTTTTTGTAATTTTCACAGACCATTAAAGCATCGTCAAGATGTTTTTTGTATTTTCAGTTTGACTATTTCTTATTTTCAAACCTCTGAATTTTATATAAAAATTATAATACATTGTTTATCCAGCATAATGGAAACAATATTCCTGATTTTTTTTAAAATAATTTTTGGAGACCATTGAGGTACTGTCAAGATACTTGAATTGACAATTTCTTGTATTTACAGTTTGATTGTTTATTATTTCCAAAAATGTGGACTTGCATAAAAATCATAAATACAAACGTTATTTGATATAACAAAACAACAGTTGTGATTTTTTTGTAATTTTTAGAGAACACTTACAGGGCCATCACTTAAACTGTACAATTTTTGTACTTTACCTTTGTTTATTATTATTTCAAAAATTCAGGAGTTTACATAATAATCATGAATACTAAAGTTGTTCAGCATAACAGAATCTACCTTGTTAAATTTTTTATAATTTTCAGAGACACGTACCGTGAGCATGCTTGTTTAATGCAATTCCAGAATCTTGATAACCCTTAAACGGCCCTTCAAAATTACAAAAAAAAATAAACGAGGTAGATTTCGCTAATATGTCGAACTTTTTTATTTATTATTTTAGTGCATGTACAAGTCACCGATCAATCTGTAAATTTGGTAGCCAAATTGCAGATGTGTTTTTGGTTGAAACCCAAACCCCAAACTAAATATAGTTTTCCATATTTTTTGGCTGAAAATGCAATTTCCATAATCAGTAAAATTATGCTCGACTTTAAAAAAAAATGCATCTTCTAAAAAGCTACGTTGCAAAAATCGAAAAAAAAATTCACAAAAACTCTTGTCAACTACTGCTAGAAATTGGCAGATATTAAAAAAATATTGGAGAGGCTAAATGAAAAATGTAGCACAGTCGACGAATAACGCTTTGTATACGAGGAATAAAATTAATTCAATGAAATGTAATTCAATGTTGCTTCCTCATAAAAGAATCTCTTTTTTTCATGTGAAAAAATAAAATTCCACACACTTAAAGGAGGGTACTCAAAAATGTGCCAAATAGTTCAAAAATATTAAACATTAAAATCAAATAACTAATAATCAATTTTTTATTGATATTAAATGAAAAAAAATTTTGAATTATTTGAAGAAAAAAAACTTTCCACAACGCTGTAACTCGCACAAATTCTGTGAGCACACAGACCAGGTTGTTTGCTATTGAATTCGGTGACAATGGCTTAAGAGATAACATTTTTTAAGTATCATTAAACATTGCAAAAATTCGGTTTATTAATGCTCCATGACTCGGACAAATTTTCCGTTATCTCATTAAAACTTCCTACACAATTAAAATGTAATTGACAAATGTGTAGCTTCAAATTTTTCAAATTTATTGCGGTATATCCAATTTTAAGGACTTGAAAAAAAAAATAGTCTTCATATCGGTCAAATTTCCCATCATACGATATTTAAATTATACAAAAAAAAAAAAACATTAAATTGTAAAATTTAGATGCAGCCTGAGACCGAGAAAAAGAACAGCCGCGGAGATGGGTAGCGAGAAAGACGTGAAAGAATACTACCTGGACAAGACTGTGAGAAAAAAGCCGAACAATCTCGAGACGATTTTCGAGGAGCCCGACGAGGAGATCACCGACGACTTATCGTCCTCAATGAGCTCCAAGAGATTCAAGAGACTGATACATTTTCAAAGTCAGGCATCCGACGCGAAGATAAAAAAGAGACGAGCCAAAGTAAAGAGAATCTTTGGTTCAAAATTCGTAATGAGGCACGCACAAACATCGATGCAGACACTTATAAATAAACTAAATTCCATAAGATCCGAATCGTTGCTCCGAATCACGGAGGATACTCATCAAATAACGCAGGTCTTTAATCCTTACGATGCTGTTCGATAATGAGTCATCAGACACTAAACATTTTTAAAAAAATAAAACGTATTCATTAATCAAGACTGAGTTATAGGATACTTTCGTTTTGAACTTTTATATATATTTTCTTATCAACTAAGAGAGAAAAAAAAAAACAATCTTGTGAATAAAAAAAAGATATTCGTATAATGTGAAAAAGGTGTTTTTCTTTTTACGGGGCTATGTTCAAAAAATAAAAATATTATTAATCCTCAAGTCAGGCTTCTAGGGCACGTACCGAATGTAGTTCTATCGTTTTGGCTCCTTTTTAGTATTTGTTTGAAATTTTCTATGCGTATCAGTTACAAAATTATCTAAATGTGTGTAAAATTACAGACTGACCATTCCAATTTTGTGATAATTGCAATTGAAATCAGCAACTTTTTATCTGTATCACCTATACCGAACGCATGCAAATGCCCTGCTTTGTCCTGAGGATCTCAAACGGATCTTTAGATTTTGGCAAAACAACACAAATCGTTATGGAATCACTGCTCAGATATTGTGTGAAAAATTCAGAATGATCGACCATCTAGTTTTTCGGGTATCATGAATCAAAGTTATGCGCTAGCCACCGTTTATAGGCCTTGAGCCATCCAACTCACTCTTCATGCGTGCCCCGCTCACCGCGCCTATTTTTTTGCCTATTCCCCGTCACCGGTCGTGATAGAACTGCCTTAAAGACCTCAGAACCAGAATTTCGTGATAGTTTGAAGTGGAACAACTTTGTCGTTAAGGGCTATTTTTTGGGGTGGCATACATGCCACCCTAATATATAACCAATTTTTTAGAAAGTATGCGAAAAAATCTTTTTTTTTCCACCCTCGGCGGATGTGAATTCGCACTTGTACGATCCTCGAGTATCAAAAATCTTAACACTATGAACGACCTTTCTGACAAAATAAAAACAGATCTTTTTGTTCGTATAATCGTCGAAACAAGTATTTTCGTAGCGTCTAAAAAGAAATATACTTAAATAATTAAACGATGACACTACGTGTTGCTGGAAAAAAATATCACAGGACTGAAGATCAGCGAGGAAAATGATCACAAGATGGAAATATCCCAACGACAAGATTTCGAACAAAAATTTCAATCCGATTCCGTTGTTATTTCATAACGGGAATAGTATCACTATGAATATTAGGGTGGTCCTTATTTAGGGCTCGGACGAATTTTTAATCAAACGCCCCCCAAATCGGCTCCAAATAATTAAAAAAAAATACCCTTATTTTTTTAGATTTTTATCTAGACTCTAACCTCTCGCACCCGAGGGTGAGTTTCCCCATTTGAAATACACGTGTTTCGGCCATATTCTCAGGATATATTTTATTCTGAGTACTAATTTTTTTTTTAAATCTGTAACTGCGAGATTTTAGTGTTCATTGATGCTACTATATGAAAAAAAAAATGACATTATCATAGAGATCAATTTAGACAAATTGCACACCCTTTAACTTTGAAACATGGTGGCAACCCACATTACCACCTCGATTTTCTTGAATTTTTCTAATTTATTTACTTTTTAACATATTCATTTAACATGTTTTTAACGTATTCAGATCCGGTTTTTTGCACTTTTAGTTACTTTAGTGCTGAAAGAACACAAATATACAGTCTAATTGGCATAATTGTTTATAATATAAGATTTATAAATAAACAAGCTAAAAAAATGACGTTTTTTTCGGAAAAATTCACTCTTGAAGAATCTATCCAAGGTAATAAGTTTGGTCGGATACAATTTTGCTCTATGTTTAGCCGCTCTCGCAGCATCTCGAGCGAGAGCAAACGTGCACAAATTTTGGTTGTTAATTCTATTTGACGGTTTTCTAGTTACTTTTTTCGTATCGGCACGTGAGATTAAAAAAAAATGTATATATATATATATACATTTTTTTTTATATATTATTATATTTATATATTAATATATTTATATATTATTTCCCATATATACAAATGGGAAACCCCATCTCAACTCGACCTATCAAAAAACCTGACCTCCTTCGAAAATTCTCAAACTCTATGATAATTAAGCATTGGTCGGTACAAGTATCTGTGATTTTTTTCAAATTTTTTGGGTCAACCGTTTTCATAATGATTGAGCATCGATTTTGACTGAAAATTAACATTTTCGTTACGAGAATATCTCGGAAACTTTTTGTCGTAGAAAAATGTTTAACATACATAAAAGTTTTGATTTTGATTCGGCTTTTTGATAATAATTTTTTGAAAATTTCAAAATCGACCAAAATTTTTTTTTTCTTTTAATAATATAAATAGTTTTGATTCTCTTTTTTCATCAAGTATGCCATGATTTATTTTGTTGAAATTTTCACAGAATGTTTTTGCATCAGTTTACACTATGTCATAAAATTTTCATCATGGGCCCGAAACTCGTTTAGGAGTAATAGGCACCGTTCTATGCGACTATTTTTGTAAAAATGCGTTGTATTATTGACCTCCCGAGGATAGGTGCAGGCATGACTTCTAGAAAGAAAGTATCAATATAAAAATTTCTTTCAATGTACTTTTTTTTTGGAAATTTTATGCATGAGCATAAAATATTCCATTTTATTTTGGAATAAAACAGTTATGTTGTTGCGATTTGGTTCGTGAACTGACGCGTTCGAATCGTTTATCCAGCAGAAAAATGAAACAATTGCTTCAAAATTATATTCCACCGATAGTGAACACACGCTCACGCATAAAATGAAATATGTTAAAAAGTTCTCTAAATATACAAAAAAATGCGCATAAAATAGGTGGTAATAATACTTACTATGACTCAAAGGGTTAACCGTATTATTTCGGTACTGTAACGAGTTAAATTTTTCATGCCTTATACGCCTTTTTTTAAATTTATCTTTGCGAAGCATTATACGAAATGTGCAGGCATATTTTATTTTGAGATTTTAATTAAGGAATTATATTCATGTTTGTCGTATATTGTTTACACGGTATCGAGTTTTTTTTTGTCGTTTGATACTCCGTCTTTGTGATATTTATTCGCGTGATAATACTTCGTACAACCAAAATGCATATTCTCATAATGAGAAAGATTGGTTTCTTAACCGAAACTAATCTTCCCGAGAATCAATGAAAATTTGGCTGGATTAATTACTGGCAATTCAATTATTTTTAAATTTCCATAACATAGATTATTGTTTCGTAGGTATAATACACGAGTCAGATAGCGGTGGACAATCCTCGTATTCCCGAACTTTTGCCTCGTTTTCACGATAAACTTGACTATCCAAATTTACGCAGGCACATCTGTGCTGTCCAGCCGCAGGACGTTCAAAGTACTGTCGTGGCACTCCTATCCAATCCCTCGATACTCCACCACTGCGTGAAAACAAAAATAATACAATTAATCATATTTTTGCTTTCTGGAAGCTTTGCAATGGGTATAAACAAAATGTCCATGTTCTTTTATGCAAAAGTACTCGAGGATGCTTTGCATGTAAACTTTCAAACAAAAGTGAGCTTTCGTTGGAATACTGGGGACATTGCGGTGAGAAAAAAAAAAAAACAATTTGAAAAACATCTATCGTTTGGAAGATTCTAAGAACATTAATTTAGAATAATAAAAGTGCTGAAAAGTCATTAACGAATTGCTTGGAAAAAAAAATTGTCTACAAAAACATTGGAAAAACTTGCATAAATTTTTTTAAAGAATTTTCTCTCTTTTTTAGAATTCTCAATTTCGAAATTTTTTTTCTAAGACTGCGCCCTCTACGCAACTGTTAGTTCAATTACTTACATGCAGACTTTGCGAGCGTAAAATGGAACCTTTCCACGAAAGCATAGAAAATTTTCAATTTCTCATTGATTTCTCGAAAAAAAAAAAAAAAGAAAAAAATTCAAATTAAGAGATTTTTTTTCAAAATTCATGCACATCCGGAATAATCAATAATTCCATTCCGTATGACAAATAATACATTTTTCGATTATTATTTTATTTATTCTTCCGTATTAAGGATTTTATGGTTTTATGACATTTCGATTTTTTTTAAAATCAGTCTGATTTGAATATTTTTTGACGATATAAATTTGAAATTTAGCACGCAGTTTGAACAAATTATAGGGATACTTGGTATTAAATTTGGTGAAAATCGATCAAAGGGTTCAGATTTTATGAATGCTCGAAATTTTTTCCGGAAAAAAATGGTAATTGTAACTTTCATCAATTACTGACTATCAAGGCATAACTTTTTATGTAAATAAGTTAAAAGAGACATATTTTACGTATTGAATTTTGCCAATTACGATTCTTTTTTAATTTTTCGAAAAATTGCGAGAAAATAATGTGCAAGTTTGCATCTTGTTATTCCATTTTAGACTCATAATTATCGATTTCAAATTCATTTCATTCGCACATTGTTTAAAAAAAAAAAAAAAAAAGAACCTTTGCTTTGTGCACCAAACCCTGGAACCAACATCCGCTTTCCATTCGACATTGCACGGTGGAAACATTTTTAATCTCTGTTCTTCCTTGCTATGCTCTTCCTCCGCAAGCTTGACCCTTGCTTCAAATTTTTCATAATCTACCGTGGGATTACCATATTTGTCGTAATATCTCCCGATGAGTTTCCCTAAAATTAAACAAACGTGTGAGTCTTGATCAAATGTAAATTGAAGGAAAAAAATTAAATTATTTGCCAAAATATGTACGGTACTTTTTTTAAATTACTTTTACTCTTTTTTTTTGAACTTCATGTTGTAGAATTACAAATCTTTACTGAAAAAAGAAGAAAAAAAAAATACACCCAACGAAAGAATCTACCCATCGAGTCTAAGAGATTCCTTGCTTTCTTGAGTTGCCAAACCTCATCTTTCGCTAAGGATTTTCTTTTAAAGTACAAATATATTTACTTTGGATAAACGAAAATACTAAAAAAAATTGCTAATAATGATCAAAAAGTTTACGGCAACTTAATAACAAACTGGTACACCGGATTTATGTTAATTCCTGAAAAGATAAACTTTCCTTCTTTTTTCAACGATAGGTTCACCAATGGTACAATTTTAATTTTTGATAATTTCTTTCATAAAACATTTTACATTGACTTTCTCGATTGAATTCTATTCTGATTTTACTTGGTGGCTCAAATATTTTTGTTGATCGCCTTAATTTTTCATCGAATGACTGTTATCTGCTAGATCGGCGAATGGATTGAAAATACAAATTGGAGAAACCTTATCGATGATTCTTCGAAAGAACCGAATCAAAATTTTAACTTGAAATATTAGCAGAGAATTTTTAACTCTTTTCGATGGGAAAAAATCATGTATATAGAAAGTGCTAAAAAAATTCATCGCGAATAATAATAACAATAATAATACCAGTCATTATAGCAAATTGGTGAAAAAAAATACTCCAACAAATAATCAGAAAACTTATTTCCTTTGTATAAAATGAATTAGCGGATTTTTGTTCTTCTGAATCTATATATAAGTAATTTACACAACTTACATTTTTTTTTTAATTTCCATTTTGGGAAATGTTTACAGTTGCATTTATGAAACTCTTTGCTTAATGATCTGTAAAGTTATGAGTATAATGTGAAATTTTTTTTACAAAAATAATATCTAAAATTCGCCACTTTTCATTAATTTCTGAAAATTTTATAAAAAGATTTTTAATCGGAGAAAATTTTTGAAAAATTGATATGAATTTTCTAAAATCAACACATATATTTCCTATCCCCAAAAAAAAAAAAAGATTTCTGATGGTAGAACAACTTTTATTTTTACAAATTTATGAACAATTTATAAAAATTATTATTATTAAATTATTATTGCTGAAAATCAATGTGTTTCTTTAATACTTTGAATTCTTCATATTGATTTCGTTGAATTGAAAAATTTACATCAATGCAAATTGTGCAAAAAATGAAATCGATGAAAAACAAATTTATCCCGTGAATAAGTTGTCGATAATTTCACTCAAAAAATTATCAATAAATCATTGGTAAAATTAGTAAATAAATTATCGAATCGGAACATTCTTTTTTTATTTTTTTTTAAGTCTCTTAAAAATGTACCTTTGTAAATATAATTTTCGTCGTAAAATTTGATCCAAGTATTGATGGATTTCAACTGGGAATTGGACAAGCTGGAAACATCATCCGTCAGGGATTCCTCCGCAAATTCACCAGTGACGAATGACAACGAAGCGTCTCTACCTGATACAATTTGTGATAGAATAATTTCCAAAAAAATTTTTGATATTTTTTCTTGGAAAAACATAATTTTTCAATCATTTGAGAAATTTCACCACATTTAGGGGAAAAAAAACTCAAAAAACTTTCATTCTCACATTTTCAAGTTCAGAAGACTTGTTCTGGCTGATTAATAGATGGAAAAATGTTCTCGAAATTTAATTTATGAATTATTTGAACAATTTTTTCGTACTTTTACATTAAAAAATGAGGAAAATATTTTTTACACTGATCAACACCCTGAACCTTCGGTTGAAACCTAAAAAAGGAACCGTTCCAACCGGACAAAATGAAACCAATGAAATGGTTGAATCGGACTACAAAAGGAACCTTGGTAAAAATTTATATAATGGTTTCCTTTTGTTGCCTGTCTTTGGGACTCCAAAATGAACCAAAAAAAATTAGCAAGAGGCCTTTGAATACACTAAAGAGACTCAAAAAGAGACTGAAAAAGGATTCGTTCAAAAAATTAACAATTTAATAAAGGAACTCGCAAGGATACTGAAAAAGGAAGCATTGCAAAAATATCATGAGTTCCTGGAATAAAATAAAGAGACTGAAGAAGAAACTGTTCCTTTTTAGGTCTTAACTCATCGTTACTTTTGTCCCAATGGAACGGTTTCTTTGGGCAATATTCCGCATTTGAATTCCATTTGGGACTAAAAAGGAACGGTTTCTAGATCCGCCTGGGCATATGCGAAGAAAATTAACTTCCACGAATTATATTTACCCACGCAGATATAGTGTTTTTAAAATTTTTTGTAAAATTTTATTTACTTTCATAAAAAAAAAACAAAAAGAATTTTTTTGTCTATATCCTTGAATAACAAATTATTTTGAAAGAAAACAAAAGAAAATTATACCAGTAAAAGGATGATACGTTGCGCCAGGTCCGTAGTGTTTAGCTCCTTTGGTAACGTCGAATATTTTTCCAACGATCGACAAATATAAACCATTCTCAAGATTATTGTGTATCTTCAATTCGTCATAGTTAAACAATTTATCACTATTTTTTTCACTTTTCATATGAAAAACGTCAAACTCTCCGTTCAATAAACGCTCAACGAAATTTCGATGCTTCTCATTGGTGTACAATTGATAACAGATTGCCAACAATACTGCAAGCCATACATATTTTTGCTCCATTTTGTTTATTTTTCTATTCTTAATAATTTAAAAAAAAGTGGCAAACAATTTTTTGTTTGTTACCAAACTCGAATAACCGTGTTCGCAACGAGACTGTTTCGTCAAAAAGGTTATTATTTTACGCATGGAAAACAAACTTATCTAGCCTTCTTGGTTGGCACCCTTGCTGGATACGCCAAAGTCAAATGAAAACGACTATAATGCAAAAGGCATAAAGTAAAAAAAATCTCCCAATTACATTCTCAAGATTAATGCAATATTTGCAAACAATTATCATTATGAGTACGATAAAATTGTCTGTAAATGGAAAAAATGTTTGATGCTGATTTGATTAGCGATGGTTTAGTGACGTCATATTTTGGAAAAGTGGAGTTATTGAGGTTAGGTATCTCTTTTGCAGATAGAATAATCGGCATCAGTGTCTAATTACTCTGTTGAACAATCGGTGAATTCATTTATTGTTTCCATGAAAATAAAAAAAGCTCAATACCTGACAAATATTTAGTGTTTCATATTTTTCCGGCATATCTCCCATCAAATCATGCTTATTATATTGATGCAAATATCGAGTCTATTCTGAGTCTAAAAAATGTTTTATTTCAATCTTCATTAAAGCCACTGAAACTTCATCCCAGCATGAAATTAAATACCCAAATTACGGTGCACGAAGAAAAAAAAACTTGCAACTGGATTCAAATAACTTTCGCGGCAGCCTAATAGCGCTTTCCACTGGTGCACCGAGTGCGCACCGACTCAAGTTTTTCGGATGAGAGTAAGTGAGACACATATGTACTCAGTGCATCTTTGTCTCACTCACTCGCATGTAAAAATCTGCACTGAGTTCCCCAGTGGAAAGCGCTATAAGTGAAAAGAGTAGCAAGTGTAAACCGGAAGTACGAATGCGTAGAGCCAATGAGGATTGAGTATTGGGTGTGTGAGAAAAAAGTAAGAAACTACAAAACGGAAGTCCCGAGTGAAAATTAACCCGTTGTGCAAATGGCAGAAGCGAGACGTGGTGGTGGTGGTGGTATCATGCAAAAAGAACGAGTTTTGTCTAACGAGTAAAAAGAAAAAGGAAATTCGTTATTTTATCGTCGGGACATAACAAACGAAATATTAAACGACGATTGCACGGATCTTTCGTAAATATATATTTATACGAAACATTTGTAAACTCGCGGTGATTTCACACGTATTTAGAATCTTGTTGGACAATTGAAAGAAAAAATATATAGAACGCTTTGGCGGGGGCAGGGGGATTTTTCGAGACACAAACTCGTGTTTTAATAATAATACCTAAAACACAGTGAACGGAGAACAATTGTGAGGGTATACACGTAGCTATATATATAGAAATATATATATTCGATAAATACTGCGTGTACGATGGCGAAACTCGTGGATATATGGCGTAGTGACCACCCGGTCAATTTGACGCCTAGACAAATGCCACTCATAATCGATGATAATCTAACGGTGAGTAATTTTTTTATCCCCTTAGAACCATCGTGTCTAAATGACATATTTTTATTTTCCCCTTTTCCGTGTTATTGAAAATTTTCATTTTTTTTTTGGACGCCCGTTGTAACGGTACACGACGTGCTGATCGAGCAACTTGGGGGTGTCTATAACCTAAACGAAAGATTTTTTTACTCGCCATCTACAGTCGTTAGTAATTGACGAAATTTTTTTTCGGTGATAATACGAAAAAAAAAAAAAATTATTTCACCGATCGATTATTTTTTATTTCAATTAATCTGTTTCTTGCACTCGATAATATAAATGAATTATGCAGGTATTTCGTTACAATCATATGGGGCATTCCATACCAACTTGACCACCGCAATTCGGCGTAATTTCTCAAAAAAATATTCGTTAATTTTTCAAAATTGTTTGCCAATTATTTTTGATTTTCTTCATCATTTTTTCCGTTTCTGTATGTCGAAAATCTGTAAATCGCAAAAAAAAGTCTTCAGACACAAAATATAGATTTTCGAATGTACTTTTTGATGAAATTTATTATTTATAATCATCCTAGAATAAGTTTCATAAATTTTTGAGTGGTCATTAAATTTTTTTTTCTCATTAAGAGGGACTGTTTTTATTTAGCTCGAAATTCAACGGAATTTTTTTTTTTTTTTTTTACTATGTTACAAACCATGGAAAAATTGTCAAAATGACGAATAGATATCTTCGGCTAGATTTGGAGCGGGTCATTTACTAGAAAAATTCGATTGATCCAATTACAAAGTAAAAAAATAGATCAGTTTTTCAGAGAGTTCAAACCGTCGATGGGTGTTGTCGAAAGCCTGAGTCATATTTTGTTAAATGAAATGAAAAAACAAAATTTTTAGGTTAAAATGTTTTTTTTTTTTTCAGATTTAAGAAAAAGTATTTTTTTTTAATTAAAAAAAAGTAGCATTATTTTATTCATTACGATAGGATCGATGAAATTTTTTCTAGCGAATAACCTGATTAAGCCTTGCTAAGATATGGATTCACAGTTGTGTCAATTTTTTTTCTAGTTTGTAAAAACAATAATGAAAATTTCGTTGAATTTGAAGCTAAATCAAAATGGTCTTCTCTCTGTGAAAAAAAAAAAATGATTTTTCATTATTCAGCCCAACCCAATGCGTGAAACTGATTTTCGGTAGCTATGGAAATTAGTTTTCTAAAAAACTTCTCATGAGAAAACCTAAATTTTGTGTCTAAAATATTTTTTCGTGTGATTTATAATTCTCAAAATGCAACCCATCGAAGAAAAAAGAAAATAAATAACAAACGGTGCCTCCGTTCCGGGTGAATTATGGGTTTTAAAAATCTGAAATAATTTGTAAAAGTTCTAGATGCTCTGAACAACTTTTTCTCAATGTATGAATCTTTCTTCGGACTATGCAAAATTCCAGTAGTCCAGTTGGTACAAAATGCTCCATATAGTTAATAATAATTTTTATGTTGGTATTATTCATGAATCTAGAATTTAATTCAGTGTAATTCATTGCATTTAATTTTCAAATTGTGATGAAATTGAAATTTTTGGTTTGCTCTTATGAAGCAGAGTCAACAAGAATCGTTTTCCTTACAGATCAAAATAGTTTGAAATTTTTTTTCTCTGCTGAAAAAATTTAATGAGCCTAAATTTAATAAATTTTCATGATAATAATGCAAGCGCTACTCTGTGAGCAAATTTATTTAACAAATGATACTTTTTCCCAAAAATTTTAAAAATAACACAATATTATCGAATTATTATCAAGGCAATTTTAATAACTCAAATAAAATTCTAATTTATCAACTAGCGCTATCAATATACGAGAATTCACAAAATCATTCTCTCTGTTAAATAAATTCCAGTAATACAAAAGTATATTCTGTGCAATGACGATTTTAGAATTTTTTTTTTTTTCATGACTGAAAATAAATAATAAAATTTTGCTGCTGTGTAAAAAATTGATACATCATATAATTTGAGAAATTTCCAGTTTTCCGTATTATCTTGAAACTATCAGGATTTACGAAATTTCCCTCATAATCGTAATTTAATTCGTTTAATGTTTAATTTTAAAAATTCAATTAAGATAACATTTTTTTCCAAAGAGCTTCTTTGATATACCAATTATTTTCGAATGTCTAAGTTTTTGAAAATTTTTTATTAAGTCGAGTGTAAAAATATATTCGCAGATGATCATGGATCTAAATAACTTGGGAGCTGTTTACGACAGTCCTTTAGTACGAGGAAAACAGCTCGAAGAATTTACGAAAAAATTGAACATACTGTCCAAAGATGAGATCAAAGCATCCTTCGAGGTCACCTGCAAGGATATGTTAGCGATTCTTGGTCAGGCTGTTCCTTGCGTAGGCTGCAGACGAAGGTAATACTATAAAATATCTTTTATTTACATTCAAATCTTACAAATATATAATTTCCCCAATAGGAAACAACGATTTAATTGACTCTAATGATGCTTTCTCGACGGTTGCTTTGAGTTGGGTGGTTTTTGCATATACCATCTTCAGATTCTTACGTCCATCCTCGCTTCATTCCTCATTTCCATTACACTTCTAAGAGCCTTTAGGTTGCCCGCAGTCACTCGACCCCAAACGCCCACATCAAAATCGCATTTGCGCGAGAGCACAGGGAAACTGGGATAAAACCTGGCTGTTTCAAGCAGTACATTCAAACAATTCCTAGGTGTATTCTACGAATAAACTCGCATAAGGACTTTTATTCCTCGGAAAAAATCATCTCCCGCTCAACGATCGCTATGCGGTCGGTTAGCCGGAAAAATTGGTCCCATAAATTTGTCATGCACGTATGCATATCACCCCCTCTACTTGCGTACCATTGTTCTGTATTCTATGCGTGAAAATATGTAATGCAGGCAAAAATACGTGTCCCGGTGCAAAGTTCCGGTGGAGGATTTCAGGAGTGGCCAAGTCCCCCAGCTGCTTTGTCAAAAAATTTTGTAAGATTTTGAAATAAGTGATGCTGCAGGAAAAGAATATTTAACGGAGAACACTAATTGAAAGATAATAATAATAAAAATATCTGAAGTGCAAGAGGTCCGAGCAATTTATGTAAAATTAATTTGACCTCTTGTCAGGGTTGATATGGTACAAACGATGCAATATGTATGATGACTAGATTCATAATTTGCCTAAATATTTTTTAGTTCGGGGATTTTAAGTTCGCTTTAAAACATTTAACTAGCCAATTTTTCGATGCAAGTTTTCCTAGATTCTCTGCAATCATCTATCTGCCTGGGTCTGTATTGGCGCATGACCAATATTTAGGATGGTCGTGGTCAGGGAAAACCTGGAAATGTCAGGTAATCTTAAACTGTTCGGGGAAACAGGGAAATGTCAGGGAATTTTTCATTCGGTCAGAGAATAATTTTAAAATTACAAAAAAATAAAATTCGAACTGTTCGGTGAACCAGGAGGAGCAGCGATTGTTCTTAAAAATTTTGATTTGCATCCGCATCAAGACACTCATTTACTTGAAATATTTTTCTTACTTTTGTTGACTTGAAATATTCTTTTTTTGGTTTTTTAACGTCTTCGTATCGAATTTTTGGGCTTCAGGAAAAAAAATTCGATCGGATTTGTAATCAGCGAAATTTTCAATCGCCCGGAGCCTGAAAATAGTGAGAAAAACGAAGAAAAAAAATTTATCCAATTTTTGCCCCCGTTTTTTTGAAAACCTAATGAAAATACCGAAATTTCAAATGCTCATAACTTTGCTCCGGATTGACGGATTTGGGCTTATCGGGATGGTTTTGAAAAGCCCAGAAGTAAACTCGGAGAATGCCGTTTGATTGATCTCGAGAGTTTAATTTTTTTGTACCAAAAAGCGAGCACTAAAAATTGGCCAATTTGAGTCCAAAGGGGGATGCAAGGAGTAATTGGCAAAAATCGATGGTCCGACTTTGAAAATTTACAAAAATAAAAAAAAAATCGTAGTCAGGCGGCATTTTAAAGCTGAAACGGTTGCGAAGAGAATAAGCACCGAACAGAGTTTCATCCCCTTCGGGAAGCAAAGTTACAGCGATTCTAGTGAACCCATTCATTTTTCGCAATAATTCAAAAAATCTTGTAGCTTAAAAATTTCATATAGGACCCTGTATCGATGTATTTTCTTCCGCTGATGACGAATCTGTTGGGCATACTCATTGAAACTAAAAAATTCCATTTCAAAACGTCAAAAACATGTTGTTTTTTTTCCCCCGAAAATTAAAATAACAAATTACATCGGGTAAAGTTTAATTAAAATTCATATGGTTTGAATGAATTTTGAACAAATCACTATTATTCTTTCGATATTCTCGATAAATAAAAAATCAAATTAATAAGAAAAAAAAAACATTGTGATAAAAAAAAACGACTTTTTCGTCATTTCTAACGATTTTTTTTTCATCCAAACGTTCGTCAACTTCTTCCCCAAATGCACCCTCGCATTTGCGGTGCCCATATGAGAGCGCCTTCATTCTTGTACACGGTGGCAGTGGCAAGATCTTTATATATATATATATATATATTTATAGACATATTTGATTTGTAGACATATTAATGAAATGCATACATTTTCCAAAACCGATTCATTCGAGTTTTAAAAAAATCATTGGTTGATTAACCTGATAAGCTCCTATTCTATTAAGATTTTGGCTAGGCAAAGTTGGGTATTTTTTCACCGGAAAGTCAGGGGATTTTTTTGCTTCTTTTCTGTGGCCACCCTGAATACTGCTTAACACGGGATACCGCGCAAGAGCCGCATGCCGACAGTACTGTTGGTTCTTAATAATTGCTGTTATACGACGACCGATCCAAACTTGACCATATTTTTAATCCAACTAATCGTACAGTCTTGTATCGCCCATGATCACTCTAGAGCAAATCTTGTCTATTACGGCTAGGAGATTATAGTTTGATTTTCAATAAAAAAAAAAAAAGATACGATATCGATATAAGCCAATGGAGAATGAGCGTACAATACAATCCTAATCTTGCGTATTGAACCAACCTGTGAATGTGTTGGCTTGTAAAAAAAATTCAACCCAAATTGGAGCAAGTCTCTAACATTCGAACGTTTCGTTTTATCAACAATTGATTGACGGTTGGTCCGACCTACCGAGCGAGTTTCAATCAATCAAGGTTTCCATCTGCCTATACCGTTGATTCAAGGTATTGTTTGATGGAAAAAAATCAAGTACCAAGTTATGGGGTTGGATTTTGCGTAAACCAATCAATCATTCCCCAGATTGCAAACAAGTTGAGTGAGTCTTTGTAGATTGGATTTGAGTCAATTTTTTTCGCAATTAACTCAAATCCGATGAAATGTGATTGATTCGTACCTGCAAAGTAACCCCTTTCAGTCGATGCGCATGCAGATACTTTTTCTCGTTTATCTTGGATTATTCACTGACGAAGCTCGTTTTCGTTAGCTTGGGTTTCATACTTACACTCGTTCTCATTTTCCTGCTTATACCATACTTGCTCATCGGTCACGTTGTTTTGGGAATTGATAAACCTACCTGTTCTCATTGTCTTTGATTCAGTCAATATCCTCATTGGTCACCATAATATTGGGCTTGCTAAAGAAGACAACGTTCTCGTTGTGTCCTGGGTTCATTAAAAGCATGTAAAATACTGTTTTACTGATCCTGGCGGTAAAAACAGGGTGCATACTAATTTTTCGATAAATGCAATACCTAAACTATAAAGCTGAATAATTTGAAATTTGAACAAATAATTGTGGAGACCTCTGTCTAGAACCTGATAGCCAGAAAATATAAAAATTCAATACAAAAATGTACATTTTTGGCTTAAATCCCAGAGGTCTAAAACAGAAATGGATGTAATGATTATTATACATTTTAATTCCGAAAAATATGGTCATTAAACTCTGGATGGATAAAATCCCTGTCCAGCGAGCATTTTTTTGTTTTTATGCTTGGAAAATTAGAGAAATGGCATTGATCCAAAAAATGTACATGTTATCGTAGATAATTAGATAATTTGCTGCGCAGATAGTTTGCAAATATTCTACTGGCGCTCTTGCGAGTTTGATGCACTTGCTTCGAATGTTCTACAAGCTTCAATATTTCCTACTATAACGACGCCTTCGGAGTTCCTTATCGCCTCTCACATCATGATCTTAACCCTTTGAAGCATAGGGTACCTACATCTCTGCTGTTTTATTAAAGTACAGTATTCCTTGAAAAAAAAAACGTTGAAATTCAGGAGTGTTCAAAACATCTTCTGGTTTAAATAAAAATTCTTCGAAAATCCCAAGATTTCTTCACTTGCTTATTAACGTCTTCAAATCTGTTACCATTTCTTCAGATTTCGGGACACTGTACAAGCGTACGGTTGTCACGATCCTTATGAATACACAAATGTGTCGTCTTGTTTGAGAGAACGACTTTGCTCCACCGCTATCTAACAGAACTATCCTAATGTGCGACTTACGAGAAATCTGGTTACTTTGTGTATCAAAGCGACCGTTTGGATGCGGTTTTATTATGATTGCATTACGATAACATGAATCAATTACTAATATATTAATTGCATGATTTTGTACGGCTCAGTCGCAACGCGACTTCGCTTCCCGACCCAAACTAACCCAAACAGTGATCCTTTTTAAATTCAATACCCCTTATATAGGAGTGCCAAAAACCAAACTCAAACACAGTCATCATCTTTAAATTGGAAATTCCTTATAATATAGGAGTACGAAAAGGCCAAACTCAAACAAACCCAAACAAGTCACCCTTTTCAAATTGAACGTCCCTTATGTCGGAATGCCAAGAAACCCAACCAGTCAGCCTCTTCAAATTGGACGCCCCTCAAATAGGCCTTCGGTTCTTGTGTACGATAGCGGCGGCGAAATACTTGTATAATATAGGAAGATGCTGTTATTACTATGATTAATAGTATTAGGTAGTGTGCGAGCACCTGTCTTGCCCTATTGGGAATTTTCGGAATTGTTAGTTTCTGTTAATTTCGCAACTTCTTCATTACCGGCCCAGTGTTATTTTTGGGAAGGACCTACACTTTTTGAAGGTGGGTTCCGAACCATTGAGCTTACATAAAAATACACCTAGAAAAAATCAATTGGTGTCGGCAGTGGGTTTTGAAGCTTGGACGCCTGTGTGGGAAGCCCAACCAACTGTGCCACTGCTCGCCCTTTATGTATTATTATTATTATTATTATTATTATTATTATTATTATTATTATTATTATTATTGTAGGAATATTTAGTAGTCGTAAATTTATTAGTGCGTCTTCTTCTATACAACGTTTTTCTTCGATTCTACTTTGGTTCATAGGAATAATTATTTATCTGAATAATTATTAATATCAATTGCAAATCTTCTCGTTTGTCATTAGTGTCGAGAGATTGTTCCACGATTTGATGAAATCGGCTCATCCTGCTCTGGATCCTCTGATAATAACGCCCGACGGTTTGCTCACCATAAAAGACGAAATATTGGATTCACCACAATTGCTTTGTACAATGTTACAAGGGCACAGGTAATTCATCCAAATACCAAGTATCGTCACATCATTCTTCTTCTTTTTTTTTTTTTTTTCAAATTTATTTTTCAACTTCTCATCCGATCCTAGCACTCGCTTGAACAATCTCGTGGAACGTCAGCCAAGGAGTAAAAAATCTCGCAGATGCGCTCTTCATTCCCTGGAGGTACAGAGAATGAGACCATCTTCGGGGGCTTGGCGAGAAGTCTGGGATTGCATGAAGCCAGCTTGTCGTCAGGAAGTTACCCTCGTGGAGAATGAGAGCTTGGAGGGTACACTGGACACTTATTTGCGCAAGCATCGGTGGGTATTTTAAAAACTTTTTATTTCGGTTTTTCACGCTCTGAACACTTTACGACTGAAAATTATGGATATTAATGAATTATACTACTAATAACGATTAATAACTGATGATGACGATGATAATAATACCAGCGATAATTGTCACAATGAAAATAATGGCAATGAACGTAGTTATAATGAATCGAAGAGATTTCGGTATTACAGTCAATTTCATCGAGTACGAAAATTCGAAAGATTGTTTGCATGAAAATGTTTCAAAATGACAATGATTTTAATATTTTAATGATGATTGATCTGGACAGGTGCAAAATCGTTTTTTTTTTTTTTTTTTTTTTTTTTTTTTTTTTTTTTTTTTTTTCCATCAAATTGGTCACATGTAATGCGTTGCTAATGACATTGTAACTCGATGCACGACGTTTTGGGATATTTTGGGAAAATACTGACGTTGAAAACTGAGAAGAAAAAAGAAACGTTCTCCGTCGCAGTGCTTCCTCCCCTGTGTGGGACGAAAAACAGTAATTAGGTAAAATTTGACTTTTGAACTGAAAAATTTAATTGAAAATTAAAATTGTAAATAAAAAAAAGACAATTTTGTACGATCTGGACTGCGCGGCATACATTATCGCTTGACAGAATATTTTTAACGAAGTGTCTGCTCGTACGGTAACCGTACGAATAATGCAAAATTATTCGTACGGATATAAGTCCCGGTATGATTGGACACCATATCCGGACGAATAATGCACAATATTATTCGTACGGATAAGTAGTTAAATGACTAAATCGTTCAATAAAACGCGAATTATTTGACGATGAGTTGTCCTGTTTCTCTTTCGTTGACAATTCATCAGTTCGGAAAATTTAATATGTACATACAGTGGTTATACGTTGATGGCGGATTTTTCGTCGAATGATTCGCGCTTTACCGCACGAACTTACCAATGGTCCGTGGAAGAGAACCGAAAACTCGAATAAATCGCGCTTTACCGAGACTTATATCCGTACGAATAATTTTGCATTATTCGTACGGTTACCGTACGAGCAGCCACAGCCAATATTAAAATCACCGAACGAGCGGTCAAGTGCTCAGCTGTGCAGGGACGACCTTTTGTGTTTCGAGAAGCGCCCAGAGCTATTATTCTCCGAATTCGATTGGAGAATTCTAACGATTTTTTCAGTAAGAGATGGTCGGGGAGTTTTTTTTTTTTTTCTCGACTGTACAGCACCGAGCATCATCCGCGCTCTCGTGCCATGAAATCGTAAACGAAAACACATTTGAATTTATGGCCTAACAAATTCGTGAAAGGCGGTAAATCATCAACGGGGATCATTCCGATTAAGCGCAATCAAGCGTCCAAATGAATCCTTACGGATATGAAAAATACGGCGATTCTTCCGCCAACAACAGAAACTCTGAAATTTGCGAGTGATTAGCAAACACGCGTCAGCCGCAATATCGATCATGTTATTCTTGATTTCGTAACTTTTAACATTTATCAGTGAACGCAGTAAAATGCACAACAACAGTGCTTAAATGAAATTACAATTGTGAATATCTTTGACCGTGGTCTCGGGTTTCGAGCTGAAAATTCAGTGTCTTTTCTGCGAGACCCCGATGTGCGAATCCTCTTGTCAGCGAAAAGCATGGCTTACATTGACAGGAATAACGAAGTTTCTAATAAATTAAATGTCGCGATAGAAAATAATTTTGAGCGTACCTTGAATACATCTAGGATCGAATGAAAAAAATTTCTAATTTAATAAAATAAATGTTTGTTGAGGCAGAAAAAAAAAATTCCCGAAAATGAGCCATTTTTTCAGCCCGTTTACTCGGATGTGACCTCAACCAAACGTGCAACATTCGTACAATTATTTCGTTTTTTCACCTCATCGAAAGATCCTCCTTAACTCGGATCAATATTTTACAAATTAGATAATTAAAAAATTATCCGTTAACGTTACTTCGGTTTCATCGTCATAAAATGCTTTATTTGTAAATTGGATATTTTTTTTTTTCTCACATTCGATATTTCCGAATTTTTATACACGATGAAAACAAAAAGTTATCAATAAAAATAATTTTTTTTTTTTAGATTTTGCGGAGAATGCCGAACCAAAGTTGTGTTGGCTTCGTCGTTGCTGACGACGGAACCCGAGCCAGCCAAAGAAAAGGGCTACGTGCCGGCATTATACGCCGGTATAAAACGTTGCATACCTGAGCGTCATATTCATCTACCGACAAACACGGATTACATTGGCGCGATAATAGAGCGTGCGCAGCCGGAATTGATGGGCCGTGAAAGGCACGCGAAAACATTGGAAATAGCGCAGGAAGAGGTCCTGACTTGTCTCGGTATTTGCGTTTCCGAGAGGCTACATCGTGTCCACAGAAGGCTCCGCGAGGAAGAAACGGTCTGTCGAGTTTTGGCTGCTGTCGCTGTTGACGCACTCTCTCGTAATTTCCAGGTGATTTAAATATTTTTTTTTTCTCGTTTCCATTTACATGATGCAAATTTTTGAAAATAATTTTCGAAATTTCGATATTTTCTCTTAATTTCTCAAATAACGTTTCGCATAATTAAAAAAACAACAAAAAAAAACAAAAACCAGATGGCTGTTGAAGTTAAACAAGGAATAACGCAATTGGAGCTTCTCTATGAGGAACTCACGCGAGAAGAAATGGCAAAGCAGCAACGTCGAGAAAAGTTACGACTAAAGCGCAAGAAGAAGAAGGAACGTCGTTACGAAACCGAGGAGAAGGAGAATACGTGCCAAGTACGTAAAAAAAAAAACTAAAAAATAATTTTTATTCGTGGATGATTGATTTAAAAATTTGTAAATTAATGATTCGACGATTATCGAAAGGTGGGAAGAAAAAATGCGTTTGGGAGTTTTTTTTTTTTTTTTATTCGTGAAAATGCCCAGTGAATTTTTCATATCAGCAAAAAAAATTTTAATCCTTCCCGTTCGTCTTACTGCGTTTTGGGTTCCTTTCCGAAAATTTCTCACCAATTGCGAATCGGATCGATAGTTTTTTTTTTTTGTCAAAAATTTTAAAATCCCATGCAAAAAAAACACGAAACTTTGAAGTATATTCCATTTTTGGTTTTCCTTTGTTCAACGAAAATCTGAAAGCTTTGAGATCGCGGTGAAGCAAACTGCCACTGACAAATAGAATGAAAAAGATGTAATCGCAAACAATTATTATTTATCATATTGTTATTATTGTTTTTTTTTTTTTTGTATAATGTAAAGTATTATTTTTCTTCTAAGTGTTCGACGGAGACGAGCAAAGATATCGGCCAAGAGAAATGTGCGATATGCGCGGATAGGAAGAAAACGAGCCAAAGTCCGACGGGTCAACCGGAGGTATTTGAAATATTTGAGAAAAATATTTAATAATCAAAATTCGTACAACTTTTCTTGTTAAAAAAAAAAAAAAAAAAAAAAAAAAAAAAAAAAAAAAAAACTGAATAAATTCGTTACAACTGCAGTTAAAAACGTCTGGTACGAAGAAAAAGGATCTGGCGTCTTGCGACTGTCCCGATTGTAAGACGGAATCGAGAGAAATCGTTCGAACACAGAAGCAAACGGAGAAATCATTCACGAGACCTAAGAAAGCCTCGAACGGACCTCTTGGGGATGAAAAATCGCGAGAATCGATGGAAAATGATGGCGGTGGTGGTGGTGGTGGTGGTGCACATCATAATTTGAAAATTACTGACAATAGCATGAAGAGTATGTCGAGGCTTGATATGTCGTTTGAACCGTGTCCAGAGTGCAAGGTAAATTATCATGGTTGTTACGCATATGGAAAACCGGGAAAACTAAGGGAATTTATTTCTTCCTGGAATAATCAGGGATAAATCAAAGAATTTAGAAAATTCTCTGGAATTTTTCCAGAATTTACTTATTGCCAGAATTACGAAAAATCAAACCAACTTAAAAAAAAAAAACGGAAAAGTATAAAAATAAATATTTTTGTATATTTATAATATTTATATTATTCTTTATTATATAAAACAAAATTTACGTCAGTGCCAAACGATGAAAATTTCAAATGATGTTGAAATTTGCATCGTTGGAATTCAACGAAAATAGGTTTTTTAAATAAAATAAAAATAATTTCCAGTACTGTCAACGCTTTACTGTCACATTTAGGCCACAGGTCGCGAAAAAAAGTTTTATACGATTTTCGACTTTAAAACAATACTGGAAATGGTTTATTTTTTTTTTAAACCTATTTTCGTTGCATTCCAACGATGCAAATTTCAACATTATAATTTCAAAAACTAATTTACTCTAAAGCTCTAAAGCTACACTTCTGTATTCGATTTGTCGATACACAACTACATAATTATTATTGCAGATAAGTGTTTATATTTATTTTTCATTTATTGGCACCGACATAAAAGTTTCCGTTTATAATAAAGAACAAGTTCGGTATTTGCTTTTAATGTATTTATTTTTTACTCTACAGTCCTTAAATTATTTTTTGTATTTCAGTTTAAAAAAAAAAATTATTTTAATATTTAACATTTTCATGTATTTGAACTTTAAAAAAATTATGTTATCTAATTCAATATTTTTTTTTCAATATCAGGATCGAATTGAGAATTCCCTCCATGTTTTTTCAAGTGGGTTAAAAGTGTTTCGTTTGTTTTTTTTTTTTTTTTTCACAAAAACGATTCATTGCTATTTTTATGTATATAATCCGTCCCGTATAAATTGTAAACATGCTCGTGTTTCCATGCACACGTTCTTTATTTAATCATAATCTCCCTGGAATATTTTCAAAACCTGTGTGTAAAACCTGGAAAAATCAGGGAATTTCTGAGTCAATAATGCGTAACAACCATGATTATATTAAAAATATAGTTTTGATTATTATGTTATTATCCTAGGGTTTCGGACACAAACAAACTCAAAAATTAATCCTATTCAAATTGGTATCACCCCTTATTACAGGGGCGTTAAAAAAAAAACCTTAATTTTATGTCAAAATATTTTTCTTGAAATTTTTTAATTCAAAGATACTTGCACATCTGCAAAAAATGAACTTTTGCACGCTACAGCTCTTTGACTATTTATCCGCGGGAGATAAGAGTCTTGGGACTTTTTTTTTCTTTTTCAATATCCAGAAGACAATTTTTTTCTTTATCGAAATTTAGAGCTCTATTTTTGTGATTTTGAAACTTTAGCACGCTGCCCCGTATTATCTGTGGCTCTTAGAGATAAGTAATATCTTGTGAAATATTGAATGTCTCGAAAAGTATTAGTGCCTTGTTACTAAAAATTTTCTAATTATTCAATTTTCTCAAATAGTCTCACAAAAAAAAATGAAACCACAGATATATATATAACAGAAAGGGGAGAAAAAGCTGCAAGCTTAAACTTGCAAATTGCTTCCTCCAATTTTCGCGCAATGCTTAACAAAGGTAGGCTCCTCGTAACGGGAGCGTTGAGCATTGTGCGAATTTTGGAGGAAGAAATTTGCAAGTTTTAACTTGCAGCTTTTAAAGAATACTTTTGTTAAAATTAAGTATTCAAATGTTTATGATTTTGCGTATTAATTTAAAAAAAATATGAACAGATCGATTCAGTTATTTTTTGAAGAAAAAAAAATTCAAATTCCGTGAAAACATTTAATCTCCAGTAAACTAGTCGATACTCGCGAATCTCGATATCAAATAATCTACATCAATACTACAATTCGTGTAAAAGTCTTTGCGCGATGATTTGAAATTTTCACGAAAGTTCGCGAACTTGTTCGAGAAAAAAAAACCAAAATCAGAAAGAATGTATTATTCTAGAATAACGAAGTATCAGCTTATGGTATCTTTCGCTGAAAGTGATTTTTCCGACTATTCGGAATACTGACATATTTTTAAAAAAAATCAAATTTCAGGGGAAAAGAAACATTCTCTACGAGAAAGAAAAATAATTTTTTTACAATAAATTTTAATATCTAAAAAAAAAATTAATCGATCTAACTCTTTTGTTGAGTTTTTTTTTTTTAAACGTAAACAATTATATACAATTTATTTATAAACTTCCGCAGGATTTGTTTGAGAAACGCGATGGAAAATGGATGATAAGGGAGGAATTCGAGGAGCCCTCGGACAAGGAGATAATGGACGCTTGGTTGGGCCGTCCGAGCAAGCGTTTTAGTATGTGGATGGAGACGAAAAAGCGTTACGACGACGATAACAAAATTGTCGCTGCGGCAACGAATGGCCGTGACTCGAGCGAGCAATCGTCGCAGGATTGCGGATACTCGTCCGAGCACAATATCAGCAGTTCGTCATTGCCGAGCACGCCAGAGGGCTCGGAATTAGCATGCAGCGATAGCTGTTGCAATCAGGATAACGGATATTCTCACGATTCGAATTTTCATCATAAACTCGTTCATTCCAACTCAAATATATTTTTATTCCGAGAACAAACGTCCGGTGTAAAGGGTTCTCACGGGCTTACGCTCACGCAAATGCTCGAGGTAAACGGAGAAAAATTAATTGAGTAAACATTTCTGGAAACGAAAAATTACCAAAACAAAAAAATACTCTTCTTTTGACACGAAACTCAATTTTTTTTTTCCGACTCTCCAGGAAGGATATTCTTCGGAGGATGAGGGCAACGAGGAGAGTTATATTCCAGCAGAGGAAGTTAAAGAATTCCAATCTCGTATGTGCCAAGTTATCGAGAAACGACGGGAATTGCGTGAAACGTTGAGAAAACGTTTTGCTATATTGTGCAGTCATTACAGGCCCATTCCTCGTCATTAAATTATGTATATTTTCTCAAATGAAAATAATTATGAAGCAGAAGAAGAAGAAGAATCAATGTCGCTCTACGATCCAGTATCCTTTTTTTTTACTTATTTTACTGCCACTGGAGGAATCTTTTACAGCCCACGTAAAACACGTGGCTATTATACATATATATGTATACACATATATGTATATAAATATACACTCATACAGCATGTACTATTTTGCGAACAATTATTGTTGATTGTTGACGACCGACGAATGGTCTTCGCAGTGTGATTAAAGGAATATCGTTGGACGTTAAAAGAAAAGCGTACGTCTCTTTTTGTATCTCAACAGATTTATTCATAACTTTTTCGCATTATTCATGGTTGTTACGCATATGGAAAATCAGGAAAACTCAGGGAATTTATTTCCTCCTGGAATAATCAGGGAATTTAGAAAATTCTCTGGAATTTTTACAGAATTTACTTTTTGCCATAATTACGAAAAATGAAATCAACTTGAAAAAAAAAAAAAAAAACTGAAAAGTATACAAATAAATATTTTTGTATATTTTAAATATTTATATTATTCTTTATTACATACAACAAAAGTTACGTCAGTGCCAAACAATGAAAATTTCAAAAACTACTAAACTAATTTACTCTGAAGCTCTAAAGCTACACTTCTGCATTCGATTTTTCGATACACAACTGCACAATTATTATTGTAGATAAGTGTTTATATTTATTTTTCATTTATTGGCACCGACATAAAAATTTCCGTCTATAATAAAGAACAGGTTCGGTATTTGCTTTTAATGTATTTATTTTTTACTTTACAGCCCTTAAATTATTTTTTGTATTTCAGTTTTTCTTATTTTTTATTTTAATATCTAACATTTTTTTATTTGACCCTAATCTCTCTGGAATATTTGAAAAACCTGTATGGAAAACCGGGAAAAGTCAGGAAATTTCTGAGTCATTGATGCGTAACAATCATGTTATCATTATCATTCAAAATCAATGTTATTAGCATTTTCAATATGGTTGATAGGTCGGAATGACTAAAACGCGTTTCAACAAGCACTCGCACACGGTGTACGAATGACAAGGAAGGTTAATTTGGTGACTTCCCGAAACATGGAGTGTCTTTTTTTTAATTTGTATAAAAATACTACTTGAAATAGTTAGGGAGCAGTGGCGCGGTAGTAAAATTTTCTACGTGCTTTTTCTGCAACCTCGGTGGTTCGGAACCAACCTCAAAATGGTAGATCCAAAGGAAAGGGGCAGCGCCTTGGTGTGGTGACCGAAAGACCGCGAGATGGCCTGGGTTCGATTCGCGTTGTCGTAGCACAGCAGGTGGAAGCACAAACGGGCTAGGACGTATGCCGTATCTCAATTGGTACGAAGTACACACTTCGTGCTCATTTTCCTTTGAACAAAGTACGCATGACGTCATCAAATCCGGTCCAACTGGCAAAGGCAGAGTGCGCAAGGGTACAAGTGTGAAGGGAACGAAAGAACACCTTTCATCCGCCCTCTGCCCACCTTTAGTCCAGCCGCCTCGTCGAAATCGTGAAAATTCATCGCACAGGCCCGAAAGTAGAGCCAAGTTCTTCTGCTTCTATTTTAAATTATAGAATACAATATTACACTAGACGACGAACGATTATCCTAGTGTATATTCAGAATTCAAGAGCGTGCCACTCGTCCGAGTATACTCTTGCGTAAAGCAGTCCAATTGGTAAGCGAAAAAGGCAAGACCGAGGGCAAAAGTGCGAAAGGCAAATGCGCAAGGGTGCCCTTACCAATTGAGACACGGCAGCAGGCTCCAGAAGCAGGGCGTACTACGATCTACGACTGTTTCTGTCCCAAGTGCTGCCATCTAACCGGTTGCGCGACGAGCTCCGGTGGCGAGAATCGGGCCGCGGGGACAAACGGAAAAGTGAAAGGAAACCACCGGTAGAGGAGAGGAGGAACAAATACTAATTCTACTTGAGATGAGTATTCCGGCGAACTACAAAAGCCATCCAAAGGAACATTGTGAGCATGGCACGGTTGGATCGTGTACTTCCCCTAGTTTCTCAAAGGACCAAAATGAGAGCAGCCCAACAACACTAATGGATCCAACGTGCAAAAGAAATAGGACGAAGAACGACGTAGAGACCTCGTTCTCTACCAACGTGTGTTGGATTTTTAACGAAAGGCGATGTGGGGTATTGTTTGGGACTGATCTAAAACTGAGGACATTGAAGAATGAGGCTCTGCCCGAGTGCAGTCTTTCCCTAAAGATGATTTTAAAAACAAAATTATAAATTATCAACAGCTTTGAATAAGTAACTTAAAAACTTTACTTTTGTCCTTGCTTCTGGCTAACCGATCTCCAATTGTTATAGCCATCCGAGAAACTCGCGGCTTCTTACCCCACTCAAGTCTCAAGGTCGTTCCAGCAACGTAGCTCTTACCGTTTTTGAAATTTTTTTATTTTTAACCTTTTATACGTATTAATTATGATCTCATCTGGACATGCGTGAAATTTCAAAGAGACTGACCATTCCAAACTTAAGATAATTGCTATTGAAATAAGCAACTCCTTAAAAGTATCGCCCATACCGAACACACGGCTATATCCTGCTTTTTCCTGCGATTTTTAAAAGATTCTTAAGATTTTAACGAAGCACTACAAATCGGTGGAGAGGTATAATGCCTGGATATTCTGTCAAAATTTCAGAATGATCGATCATCTAATTTTTCTTTTTTTTAATATGAGACAAAGTTACCCGCTAGCCACGAGTTATAATAGTTTGACTTTCTTGTTTCGTGCGCTCTGGCGCCCCTTAAGTTTCTGCTTTTACCTACTCTGACGATAAAACCAAGTACCAGTTAGTTTTTGAATTAATACAATTTCTAAAATATGAAATCGAATGATTTTAAATTTGAATACGCAATTTTCATCACCTCTATCTAGCCAGAAAATACAAAAATTTTAAATAGGAATGCATATTTACGGCTAAAAACGGAGAGGTCTAAAACAGAAATGGATATAATAATTTTTGTGCAGCTTAATTCCGAAAAATCTGGTCATCAGGCTCTGAGCGAATAAAAATCGTATCCAACAAGTATTTTTTTTTTTCATGTACATAGAAAATTATAGAAATGACATTGATTCGAAAATTTAAATATGCGGTGGATGCTTTGCAGATAGTTCGTGAACATTCCATTGACCGTGCTTTTTAACTTCAAATTAGGGCTCCAGTGCCACAAAGCATCGAGAAAATCGGTTCCAAATCGGATAATTTGTGAGTTTGATGCACATGCCCCGAAACTTCTACAATATCCATGCCACCGGATCGCCTATCACATGATCAGAACATTAATCTAGCTTGAATCCATTCCGAAATCACAGGAAATGAGACTGAATTCTCTGACTCTCGTTGCGATCTGCTCCATACCAATGAATTTTTGTTCCCAGTTGAAAAAAAAATGTTTCTCGGACACAGGTAAATCTTGGAGGAACATGGTTCCATAATTTGTAACGACTGGACGGAAAATCCACGGCTTTTTTTTTTGAGATTCCGCATCAGTCACTATAATCCATCGGAAAGTCCCCTAGCAATTTTGAGAACCGTCATTATAACTGCGATCAGAACCGTTCGTTTTGGAAAATAAAGAACCTTAGAATACTGTCCCAAGAACCGGACCACGGAAGCAACGGTCCATCCAAAACGGCCTAATACCGTACTTAGAACCGCAAAAGGAACCGAACCACTTGAAACTGTTACACGAACCATAAAAGGAACCGATCTTTTGACGGTTAATTACGGTTCTTTTTTTTTCCAAAAGCAACGGGTTCTTGTATGGTTCTTCATGCGGTCATGCGGTTACCAACGACGGTTCTTGTGTTTGCTAGGGTCTCTTTACGAATAAAACTAAAACAAAACAAACCGGTCAATCGATGTGAACAAGAATCGGAGGACACAATGTCCTCTATGGGCTCCTTCGGATTCTCATTATTGTTTATGATTGTTTCAATTGCTCCGAGTCGCGTGCAAGCTGTGTTTTATACTTTTTTTTTTTCAAAAATAATGATAAATCCGCATCTCCATGTTTATTCTCCCAAAACAGGAAAATTTCACAGAACAAATCGCTGTGCGCGCGTCTTAAAAAATAAAGTTTTTTTTTTTTCTCTCGCATACTGAAAAAATCCGTTTGCATCGAACGCGACGAGAGGGAAGTCTGAAAAGACGAAAACAAAGCAAAAAAAAAAAAATTGTCACGGAATAAATTGTGCGAGGCAAAGCGAGGCGTTTGTTCCACCAAATCCAAAAGCATTTTTAAGAGCGACCCGTCTCAGATTATTCGTTGTCCAGTCTTGCTTGAAATTGGGAACGAAATTCAAATTTCCATCGTAATCCGGATTGTTTAGATTCAACGTTGGTGGTACGATGCCTCGATTTATGGCGAGAGCCGTAAAAGCAGCTTCGAGATTTCCAGCCGCACCGAGCAAATGCCCGTGAGCCCCTTTCGTGCTCGAAACTCTGACGTCATTCCTGTGCTCGCCGAGGACCGACTCGATCGCGCGCAATTCAACAGCATCGCCGATAATCGTCGATGTTGCATGGGCATTGACATAAGTTATTTCCGAGCTTTCAACACCGGCGTCTTTGAGGGCTCTGTCCATTGACAATATAGCGCCGGAACCGTCCTCACTCGGGGCCGTCAGATGTGCCGCATCTCCTGACAAACCGTAGCCCAATATTTCGGCATAAATCGTCGCATCTCTGTTAATCGCGTGGCTCAATTCCTCGATTACGAGAATCGCCGAACCCTCGCCCATTACAAAACCATCGCGATCTTTGTCAAACGGGCGCGAAGCCTCCATGGGTCGCTCGTTTCTCGTGCTCAATGCTCGAAGACGACAGAATGCCGCTATTGCCAGTGGGCTTATGCAGGATTCCGCACCACCGCAAATCATCACGCTCGTTTCACCCCCTCGAACGAAACGAAAAGCATCGCCTGAGAAGCAAAAAAGAAAATGTAGATGAACGAGAAATTAATTTAAAATTAATCATTGAGAAAGCTTTGTTTTCATGAGAACATTTTTTTTTTTTTCCTCAGATTTTCATGACCGAGTGCTCGAATTTTTCCATATCGTTCGAAAATTACATTTAAAAAAATGTATGGACCTGTGTGTGTGTGTGTGTGTGTGTGTGTGTATGTGTATGTGTGCTGGCCTTGCAAAATTCGACGACTAATCTTGCGAACGCCTCGAACGATCGGACCCAAATTTTGCACGCAAGTATAGCAGCAAACTCCCATTGTTTGGTTCAATTTTTGTTGAAATTGTAAAATAATTTCGGATTTTATGGAATTTTTCAAGAAAAAATCTGTGGTCGCTTTAACTTTCGTAAATTTTTCAGCTATCAGGTCGAAACTTCTCACATAAATAGGCTAGGGGACAATTATATTTGATACTGAATTTGGCAACAATCGATAAACGAATTTTAAATTTTTCAAAAAATGTCCGTATTCGTTCTGGCTTTCGTAAATTTTCAGTTTTCGGTTTGAACCTTATTTACACAAGTATAACCGGTGACTATCCTTGGTATTGAATTTAGTGCGAATCGATAAAGGGGTTTGGATTTCATGAAATTTTTAACTTCACAACTTTGATCCTTTCAAGTTGTGTAATTTTGTTCAGATATGCGTTTAATTGTTTTACGATGTTTGGTATTGAATTTGGCGAGAATCAGTTAATCCATTCGTTTTATGAAATTTTGAAATTTTCTAAGATAAAAACATATTATTCCCTGCTTCCTCATAAATAATTACGAAACTTCGTTTGTGGTACTTTTTGCATTATTGAAATCAAATTCAGAGAGATAAAAAAATCGCAAATTAAAAAATTTGCACATTGATTCCTCATTATTTTATATCGCTGAGTAAAATTTTCTTTAAAAGGCAGCCAAAATTTAAAAATCCACTTCCTCATAGCGGAAGCTTTGCGAGCGAGATAAAACAATGAGGAAGCAATGTGCGCACGATTTGTTTTTTTTTCTCGAAATATTCACGCTTAGAGCGCTAGAATTGGTTAAAACAGTTAAGGACGTTTTTAACATCAATTGGATGCGGCAAGGGGAATTTGATGGCGCTGCGCGGGAGACGTGCGGGGAGACGTGAAACAAATGCCGAATGCAACTTGTTGCATTCGGCATTTGTTTCACCAAATACGTTTTCATTTTATTAATTTGCCATTACTCACGCTCAATTCTGTTTATAAGTATATTTCACAATCGGCACGGTGAAAAACTTTCTTTATGGGGAAATTATATCTATGAAGGTCTAATCTATCGCTTAAGCGGTTCTTCGGGGAAATTTTACCGTTTTTTCACTCCTAAAATAATCTCCAATCATAGCTTCGAATACTTCTCCCATAAGAGCCCACGTATAAGCGGCATATTTAATGTTTTTTTTTCTCCTCAACTACGTTGTCAAAAAATCTGAAATAATTACGGTGTATTCCTAGTACCAGCACAAACCTCCCCTCAAATTTTAGAATCATTCTTACTGTTTTTCTCTGGGTTAAGAACCTCCTTAAATCACGTATAAAAATCGAATTATCCTTCTGTATACTTGCGAGGCCTCGGGATGGGGGAAAAAAAAAATCACGACTGCTCACCAATCGCGTGTGCACCGGTTGCGCAGGCCGTCGATACCGAATGATTCGGACCACGAAATCCATACTTTATACTGATTTGTCCAGCCGCCATGTTGGTAAGTATCCTGGGTACGAAGTAAGGGCTTACTTTGCTGTAGCCCTTTTTCAGCGCCTCGTTAGTGTCGCAAACGTCCACGAGATCGATCATACCGATTCCCACGGCTACCCCGGTATCTCGCTTGTCCGATTCTTCACGCGGCAACCATTTAGCGTCGTTCAGAGCCTCCTCGGTAGCGATCAACGCGTATCCCGTTGCACGACACATTTTCCGCAATTCGCTGCTAGAAAATTTTGAATTCATATCCAATTCGTTCGGTCCATTACCCTTTGGCACTGGGGCACCTGCAACCCATTAATTTACGTTATAATTAATTTTAAAAAATTGTACATCCATGAGATAATTTTTTTTTCGCTATTGCCCTTTGTTTACTGCAATTTTTGTTCAAATTGCTTCAGAATTTTTGATTTTTCTGGATATTGAATTTCTCGAAAAATGTGGTCGTTCGAACTTTCGTAATTTTGCAGCTATCGAGCTAATTTTTTTTACACAACGGATTTAGTCATGCACAAGCATGGTTGGCATTGAATTTGTTGAGAATCACTTGAGGAGTTTAGATGCCAAAAATGTTGAATTTCCCAAAAATATCTCCAATAGCTCCAAGTCCCACAAATTTTTTTACTATCAGGACAAAAGTTTGTACGTGGATAGATTATAGCACAAGGATTCGTGGCACTGAGATTGACAAAAATCGCTCAGGAGGATCAATTTTTTTTTTTTAATTATGAATTTAAAAAAAAATCTCCAATAGCTCTAATTTCCGAAAATTTTTGGCTAATGAGCCAACAGTTTTTTTTTTTTTTCTACACAAATAGACTTTCAGTCACAATCACGGTTGGTATTGAATTTGGCAAGAATCGATTGAGGGATTCAGATTGTAGAAAATTTTGAAATTTTCAAAAAAATTACCGTTAATTTTTCAAATATTACTGAAAAACCTGCGTTCATTATTGTATTGTTATATTGAAATCGAATTTAGAGAAAAAAAAAGCGTAGCAAATTAGAAAAATTGGCACATTGCTTCATCATTATTTTATTTTGCTCACAAAGCTCAATGAGGAAGCCAGATTTGGAAAATCCACTTGCTCATGGAAGTTTATAAGCGAAATAAAATTATGAGGAAGAAATGTGCTGATATCTAATCTTTTATTTTTTAGATATTTCCCTCTCTTTTTTCTTCCTATCGTTCTTACCGATCCTGCACGGCAGTTTCTCGTATTCCGGACCTTCGAGGTTCCTCAGACCGGATTTTCCGGCTATCAGAGCCTCCCAGGAATTTTTCGTACCAACGCCCAGTGGACAAACGATCCCTATTCCCGTGATGACGACTCGTCTTCGGGATCTTCCACCGATCGTCGAAAATCTTCTACTCATGCCGATAACAGGCATTTTACTTTGTCGCTCTCACAATTCTTACGGGGGGTTTTTTTTTTTTTTTTTTCTTCAATATACGCGGGTAGGCAACGTCAACAATGTCTCGCTGAATTTTAAACTATCAACGAGGCTTATTTGCCACGAGAAATCTCCCTGGAATAATATATGTATAATCTCGAGCAGTATGAAAAATTGCATTTACCAAAAGTTCAATGACCTCAAAGTCAAAGGTCATTGATTCTTTTGTTTTCCTTTCAACGTCTCTCTTTGGTTCTTTTTCGCCGAAAATATGCTCGTTCATCAAATTTTTTTAAGGTTAGTTCGCGACTCGACCACTTGCGCCATCTCTGTTGAAAAATTCTCAACATCTAACTCGATCGATATTACACGTACACACATTTTTGTATATAGCAATTTTTTTCTTTTTTAAATATATTAGTTATTTTTTTTTTCCTTTCATCTAACTTAATCAACAATCACGAATTTAATCCTCGACAAATTATTGAGATCTAAGAGAACATTTGCGACAGACTTTTCTTCTGTTTTGTCTCTTTGTCTCTGATCGCGGCTGAAAAAGCTTGCAATTCTTTCTCGACGCTCGTTCTCAATGACGGATCGATCTCGGCTGCTCTCCTGAGATCTCTCATTGCCTCGATCTCATTCCAAGCACCCATGTGGGCCTTTCCTCTTCTGTAGAGCGCCTTCACATTGTCTGTGAAAAATTCATTTTAAATGAAAATTTGAAAAGAAAAATATATACACCTATGAAGCATGAATGATCGATACACAAAATTGCTGATACTGAATTATGGAATATGAATTATTTTTTATAATTTAGCGGAGGAAACCTCGTTTGGGATATTGAAAAAAGATGATTTTATGGAATTTTTTCTGAACTAAATATAACGACATGCTATTTAGAACTTTGAGCCTGATTTATTGTACATTTGAATGATACAAAATCATATTTTAATTTTTAAAAAATGAATAACGTTAAACGTATTTCTCTCGAAATTACTTTTTACCACATTTTTCAAATTTACGGGAAAGATGGAGAAAAAAGTATTCGACCAATTGATTTTCTCCGAGTTCTTAAGTTTGTACATGGATGGGTTATGCGAAAATGATACATGGCACTGAGATTGACAAAAATCGCTTGAGGGCTTCAAAATTTTTTTCATTTTTAATTTTAAAAAAACTTGGCTCTAATTTCCGCAAATTTTTTTCTAATGAGCCCAAAGTTTATTTGATACCAATAGACTTTTAGTTGCAACCACGGTTGTTATTGAATTTGGCAAGTATCGATTGAGGGATTCAGATTGTAGAAAATTTTGAAATTTTCTAAAAATTACCGTTAATATTTCAAATTTCATTAAAAATTTTTCGTTCACTATTATATTATTATTGAAATCTAATTCTGAAAAAAGGATGGAAATTAGAAACTTTCATATTGTTTTCTCATCATTTTATCCTGCTCGCAAAGTTTCCTCTATGAGGGAGCCAAATTTGAAAAGCCCACTCGCTCATAGAGGAAACTTTGCGAGCGAGATAAAATCATGAGGAAGAAATTTGCAAATTTCTAATTTGCACACTTTTTTTTTCATGAAAGCAAAGCTTTCTCCGTGCGGAAACAAAAATTTTGAGATTTTGATCATTGCATTTATTTATTCATCTCGTCGGTTTTTTCCGTTTAAAAAATTTTCAATTTATTGAATGCCGAAAAAGGAAAAAAAAAAAAAATTGTCCTTTTGCCTTGAAAAATTGCAAAAGGGCGTAAAAGTGTCGCTTACGACTTTTTTTTTCCATTAGCCATTGTTCGGCAAGCGCCGAAAATTACCTTAAACAAAACTTTAAAAAAGAGAATCATTTATTCAAATTTTCTCATCTTCCCAGAGCTCCGAAGCCTCTCGGGTGAGGTCAAAAATTCTAAAATACCAATACCCATTGCAAGTTCAGCAAATAAAATCGTTCGAGATCTGAAATTTGGTGTGCAAATATTTGTTTTATTTTTTGTACCTGGTTCACTCTTGAGCACCGTCGTACAGTGCTCGATAACGGCGTAATATTCTTTCTGTAGTAATTTACACTGTGCGTAATTCAGAAGAAGAGGAATCTTCATTCTGTTAAGCGTCAACCATTCTTCGTCGTTTGGTTTTTCGCTAAAAAAAATTCTCTCGATTACTCAATTCGTATTATCGGAATAGAAAGGTGATAATTTTTTTTTTTTTAATCTTACGCTAGCATCAATTGTTCCAATATTCCTATAGCACCGGCGTACGTATTGGATGCGGACTCGTAATTTTTTTCCTTGAATTCTCTGTTGCCTTTTTCTCTCAAGCCCGGTATACTGTCGAGCTTTTCCGTCTCGGTCATTTGCCAGGATTCCTTGTCGTATTCACTCGGCGGTACGACCTGAAGCAATTCTTAAAATGAAAAAAAAATAAAAAAATTGTGGATCAGTGGAAAAATGTAAACATAATTTTTTTTTCCTTGATAAACATAGGTAGATGTATTATATTTGCATTTGCATATTATTTACTATAATAAAATACATTGTTGATTATTATAAGGTATTATTCATTGCGATCATTTTGTACTGAACGTCAAATATGAATTTTTCACAATTTTTAAGGATTTTCAGCGTTCAAGTGACATAGAAAAAAATTAGAATCTACGAGAATTTTTGTACGTTACGATGAAATGAAAATCTGAAGAAAAAAATTAATTGTTTCGAAGATATCGATCAAATCAGTTTGATTGGAAAATATTCAAAATTTTGTGTTTTCACGTTTATCATAAGGTACAATTTTAATAACATTTTCGGATTATGTCTCATACAAGAAATTTCGTTTCCATTCCAAGTTGTCAAAAAAATTATAACGCAGCGCATCTCTATCGAAAATTTCAAACTTTTTTCTTCTTCTGAATTTTCATTGCATCTAGATTTTTCATGTTCGCTAAAGATTCTCGATTTAATTTACCAATCGTAAATTCCAGATCCTGTGGACTTTTTATCAATTCATTCAAATCTTCGTAGCCTATTCCATCGTTCTGTAACGTTACGCCGCAGCAATGTCTGTTGCGTCTCTCCGATTGGGGTTTTCCAACTTCCCTCAATGTTTTCGATACAAAGGGATACGCCATGACTAGCTGCGACATCGAATGTACCAAAAGAACTTTTTGAAATTTCTTCATTATTACAATATTGGGTGCATCGAATTAGCCAGAGTACGAAACGTTGAAAAATTTGTGAGTCGAAAGAAGACAGGGAGGGAGGATTGCAAGCGGAATAAAATAGAAAAAAAAAGAGACAAAAAAGGCACAACCAGGAGAGTATTGAAATTTTGCAAATATTTTCAAGGCCATTAAACGAACATGGGAGAAATAAAAAAAAAATTTGTTCCAAGGAACTAAACAATACCGAAAAATGAGCACTGAAGGATTGAGGGTGGAATAAAATTGTGAAAAATAGAAAACAGGAGAAGGTCGGGTTTTGAGGTTTTGGTTTTTCAGGCCGTGGAACAAAAACAGAATTTCATGGTGATCCGCAGACTAGTTTTTATACACATCCTCCTGAAGAATCGCGATAGCGATTTTTTTTTTTACTAAATAATTTATTTTGCACGCCTCTTGTTTCATGGAATTTATAAAAATTTTGGTAATTATTTACTTTGAGGATTTTTCCGAATTTTGCAAAATCTTGGGTTTTTTTTTCGACAAACACGTTTATTTTGGTCCCAATAATGATAATCAGGCGGGGGAGCCTGAAAAAATTAAGGGGTTATACATGAATATTCGAAATTTGGTTGTTATTATTTTAAAACAAAATTTTAAACAATAATAATGTTAAAATGTCAACTTGTAACAATAATATTGCTAAAATATTAATTTTTAGCAACAATAATATTAAAATGTTAAAGACAAAACAATTAAAACTACCAGAATCATAAGCCGGCCAGACAAGTACAGCGCTCTTAAAAACGATCTTATTGTTAAATAAGACGGCAGAGGGAAACATTTATTGAAGAATGAATATATTGAAATGGTTATCCGGAAGAGGCGATTTTTTTAGAAATTGTACAATTTAAGCATTAAGGGGTTTAACTGTAAATTATTCTTGCAATGTATAGTTACTCGCACCAATTTTGTAAAATGGTTCGTCCCGTGTAGCAATTTTGCTAACTTTTTTTTACATCGACATATATTCTTCTGTAACGTTAATATACTATTATACACCAGCTCATGTTTTTTCAAGCCCATTTTATCTAATAAGCCTGTATAAAGCCAGGTATCGTAATAAAAATGTCTTTCAATGAATTTTTGAGGACTGAAACAAACATTATGGAATTAAAAGTGAGTGGGCAATATAAAACTATTCTTGCGTGGCAATAAAAAATCGATAGCGTTTACCGTCCATGAGGCGGAAAAACAAAGAGGGTAACGGGAAAAGAATAATAGTTTGATGTATAACAAACCAATGATCCATCGAGTGCGACAAAAGAAGAGATGTATAGATGTGATTTATGTATATATAAAGTGTAGAAAATGTATAAAATGTACAAGGATGTGCTGTCAAATGTATGGTGAAAAATGATGTAATATTCTTAAGCCCAAGGGGCAATGATGGCTAAATAAATCTATGTATCTATAGTTTTTCTTAAAATTATATAAAATTATATGAAAATAAAAAATATATTTGGTTTTTTCTTTGTTTTGAGCAAGAATCAGAGGCTCTACATGTCCTGCGAATTGAAAACTTCGCTGACGAGGCATGAAGTTATTATTCTTAAATTAAACAAATCATTTTGCATCGATCAAATGAATAATAAATCATCCTTAATGTTTTTAAAACTACGAAATTTCTTTTAAAGTACTTTAAAATGAAATAAATTGACTAACGCTCTTGTCGACTCGAAACTTGGCAATTTCGTTAACGGCCATTTTTTGTACTATCGCCTCCCAAACTTCGAGCTTAAATTGTTTTCCCAGTACAAGCTCCATCGGCCTGTTCATTTTTCGGCTGTCGTCGATCAACGTACTGTCGACATCGCATTTCGTAGTTTTGAAATGAAACATAACCTAGAAGAAAACAAAATTCCATTTTTTTTTTTCTTCTCAAAAATTCCTGCAATTTTTGTCGAAACGTTCGATTTTCAAATGCGAAAATTTCATACTTTTGTACCGGGTACAAAGGCAACCGTCTTTGTACCCGTGTGAAGAACGTATTTAACGATTTTTTCTTTCGTTTCTCGATCCATTGTTTCGTGTTTTTCCTTTTAAAACGATTTTTCGTTTTTTTTGGCAAATTTTTTTTGCAAGAAAATCCAGGAGCTTGATTATTGATTCGAAATGGAAATTTCTTAGCTCGTGTAATTATTTCTACACTTGTTAATCTTTCGAAAACCGTCTAAGAACGTCGATAAATCACGAATTCACGAATTTATCAATTCATGCGACATGTATACCACGTGATATATACAAGTACGAGGAAAACAGCTAATTTTTTTCATTTTTTTTTCAAACAAATAATTCTCAGAGATGATTAATATTCAGTGCAAAATCAAATTATCACGCTCTCAAAAATAAAATAACGTAAGATTTGAAGCTTTAATTTCCCCAAAAATGTTAATCGTTCCGGGCTTACTATTCTTTCGAAATATTTTGAGGTTATGTCCACCTGTCACATCTTGATTCCCTAATACCAACCAAGACTAGAGTTATTTCACTGCGCATGACTGCGCAGTAATGCATTGCGCACGGACAGTGACTAGTGCCGGACGTATATGGGCCCATCTGAAACTCAAGGCTTGGATAGGAGTTCGGTCTCCTGTCTCTAGTCTTCTTGGTTGAAACGAAAAAAGGTTTCACGGAGGTAAACCATAGACAAGGTTAGGTGTAAATTTTCAAGTCATTAGTCCTATCGTTTTCCAACGAAATATAAGAGTTTTGCGTTTGTAAGAATTTCGTCATTAATGAGACTCGTTGGAAAGTTTTACTCGTAACAGGAGCTAGGCAGTGACAAGGCACAATTTCTTTTTTTCCTTTCGCCAACGAAGATGACTCTATCTTCGTTGCTTTCGCCTAATGAATAGTTCACTCGGTCATCGCGTGGCGCTGAGGAGGGATTAAACATTAAACCCATAAACCACTCATAATTTTTTATCATCGCTATCAACAATTTCTCAACAAAAATAAAAACGATCAAAAAATTTCGGAATGAGCGAATCAGTGACGAATTGCGAAAAACTCGCTCGTCGTTCGAGCTCCGCGAACGGCCGTGACAAGCAAGGTACGAATTATTATTTTATAATTATAACTCGAAATAAAACCGTAATCGGGATGAAATGTATATCGACCAGTTTCAATCATTCGGCAATATTTTTGGTTTTTTGTAATTTTATTTACGAAATTGCAGATGCTGAGGAAATTCAAATTCCAGTACCATGGGGACACGTAGCGGGTTAGTACATGTTATAATAAAACGTCGATGCGAGTGTATAACAACTAGTGTCGGGTAGGCCAGTCTGATCAAGGATAAAATTGATTACAAATAAAAAAAAACTTTTTTCCCACCAAATCGGCAAACATAAATTATTTTTTTTTGAGAAATGCAAAAATTTTTGAATTTCCTTAAAAAAAAAGTGTAAACTAGGGATCCTCTCGTCGCCGTGGTATCCGAAAAAAATAATTTCTCGTAAAAAAATAGCCGAGATCTGACATAGCAATTATTTTTTCTTTCGTTGAAATGTGAAAATAGGAACAGCGGGAATAATTTTTTTTTTTGGCCCATGAACATATAAAAAAATTTTTTATCCAACGAATTTACTTGTCGAAGAAATTTTAAGCCACATTTTTAAGGAGGTTCTTAACATCAATTTGGTGCGGCAAGGGGAACGTGATGGCGCGGCGCGGGCGACGTGCGGGGCAGGTTGCGTTCGGCATTTGTTTCATCAAGCCATTACTCACGCTCAATTCTGTTTACAAGTATATTTCACAATCGGAAAGGTGAAAAACTTTCTTTATGGGCAAATTATATCTGTGAAGGTCTGAGCGGTTCTTCGGGGAAATGTTACCGTTTTTTCACTCCTAAAATAATCTCCAATCATTACTTCGAATACTTCTCCCATAAGAGCCCACGTATAAGCGGCATATTTAATGTTTTTTTTTCTCCTCAACTACGCGGTCAAAAAATCTGAAATAATTACGGTGTATTCCTAGTACCAGCACAAACCCCCCTCAAATTTTAGAATCATTCTTACCGTTTTACTCTGGGTTAAGAACCTTCTTAAGTGGGGCATTTATTTACAAAAAGATATTTGATTTTTTCGGTTTCGGATGACTCGCTAGTGGCAAGCCCGGCTTTACTCGTTTTTGTATATTTTTTGCGAAAATTTAAAAATATTTGGTATATCTATGAGAAAAAGGGGTCTCTTTATGCCTGGTCAGGGTGTCCGTGACCTCTTATTAAAGATTGAGGGTCAAGGCTGTAGTGAATTTTTTTTCCTCTGCATTGCAAATTTTTCATGCTTTAATTATTTCTAAATGTAAATTTTTTGTATTTCTATAAATTACAAATGTAAGAATTGTTGATGGTCCTTCTATGGATGTATTTTCAAAGTTTCATTAATTATTTATTGATTTAGGTGTTTATTAAATTATTTATCCATTCAATGGGCGAAGCGTTCGCAGTCAAAGCAAAACAGCGGAAGCAAAGTGATGTACATCCAAGTGTAAAAATAAGGACTATGAAAATCTCTATCGATATTCCATAAAAAGTTAATTTTAATCAAACTGTAGTCGAATCAGCCAAAAACTCATGTAACCAAAGAATTTTTAATTTTCCTAATTTTGATCCAGCGAAAGTGATAATATTCATGTTCCTTATTCCGCTGCCCAGTTCTATCCATAAATCTTGCATAAAAATTCGTGCATTACCAAAACTCTTCAATGTACTTCTTCGATTCAGCGAAAGTGGTAAAAAAATCTTTTTAGCCTGCTGGCATTCGATAAATGAAGCTAAAACTCGACTCGGACACTTGCAAACTCAATTTTACGAAAACTCGCCCAATTATTATTTTTTCGCACAATAATTATTATTTGATGCAATTAAAATACTTGCAACCATGAATCCAGTTAGGGGATTCTTCTGTTTCGAAATTAATTCGGATCAAATTAATCCAGGGGTGATCCAGTGGGGTTGATTTGTAGAGTTGCAAAATGTTTCATATGAACAAATGTTAGAAATTTTTTTTTTTTTTTTTCTTCCAAGCATTACTCACGAAACATGCACTTCGAAACTTCATGCTCGGACAAATTTCGCGATAATATAAAAATAATATTAAATAAAACTCGCACAACAGTCGTATCCAACTCGCGCAGAGTACTTATCCTTGAAATTTTTATTAATTGCTGCAATAAAGCAAACTTCTATCTCGCGTACGACACATTTTGTCAGTACAGACTCGCGGCACATTGGGGAAAAAGAAAATCATGGAAAGAATACAAGAATCAAAAAACAAGAGGTGAACCCAGGGGGAACAGGGCTTGCCCAAATATTTTTTTTTATAACTATCGATTGAAAAAAAAATTTTTTACGCAGACAAAAATATATTTCTCAAATTTAACTTTTTCGCTTCAGCTGAAAAAAAAAATATATCAACGTTTTCTTTACTGCTGGCTATAAAAGCAATCATGTTCTATTATTTTTATCATCTAAATTCAATTATTCAAACGTCTTCTCCTTTTTCTTCTAATTATTTTCCCTGTATTGCTATAAATGTAGACGTAATTTTACAAAACTGGGAAAAAAAATTTTCTACAAACTTGAGCGGTGGTGCATATGAGAATTTTAAAAAATGCCTGCCTGTACCTACAGTTATTTCAGCAAATAAAATATTAATGTCTACAAAGCTCGATAAAATATCAAGTCTAGCGGAGCAAAAAAAATTCCAGTGCAAGTTTGATCTACAGTGTAAAAAAATTCACTACAACTTGTCCTTAGGCTAGCTCTGTGCACTAATAAAAAATTGGTTTAAAATTTAAATAATATTTTTTTTTTACTTTCATCGATCAATCACCTTAAACGTCGTTGCGGCGCAGTCTGCATTCTTGACATAACAAGAATCTTTAAATTACACAATATGAAAAATATTTTTTTTTTTTTCAATTCAATGAAAAGTAAAAAAAAATTATTGTCCCAGGTGTTTGATAGAATTTTGTTCGTCAATTTTCACAAACATAATTCACAAAAACTTGAAAAATTAATTTGTTAAATTTCCAGTGGCAACAAATACATTTTTCAAATTCACCATTTCCATTCATTGAACAAAATGGGTGTTTATTTGTTTGCTCACACGTTTCTCTTTAATAAATCTAAAAGTTATTAATAGCACTCGTACTAAATTGTCGAAAAAATTTCAGAAAAAATGTGACTAATTTTCTTTACTAACAAAAATTTAGAATATTCTCAATTTTATGAAATTATTTTTTTTTTACTACTCGTTTGAAAAATTCTTTCATTTAATCTTTTTTGTAAATACGTTTTTTTTTTCTCATTACTACTCATTTTTCTACTATAGTAACATGCAGTAGCTAGTTCAATCAAAGGTTCAACGGCCGACGGTAGGGAAGATTTAAAAAAATATATATACATTTATCCCGTGTTCTCAATATACAGGGTGTCCCATTTTAAAAAATGCAGCCGAATATCTCGGAAAGTATTGGTTGCAGAGAAAAATATTTCAGATCAAAGTTGTTTGGTTTCGAGGGGGACAGATTCTGATGATATTGGCTTTTTTGTAGGTGGAGGCGTTAAGGTGATATGAAGGTCAACTTTTGTTTTTTAAATGGAATCATGTATTTATTATTGATTCATCAGATCGGGCGTTAAATTTTACATCAAAAAGCACTGCTGAACTGATGTCCTAACATGAACGGTTCGGTAGATATTTCATTTTTCTCAAAATAAGTTTGTGAGCGTTCATGTTTCGGTTGATGTATGTACGATCAACCTTCAAGCATTGACAAGATGCTCGAACACATTACCTTCTTGGTTGATACACAATTGCAGCCTATTTTCGAAACTTTGAACCGTTTGGAGAAGGACAATTCTCGGAATACTTCTACAGGCATTACGTATACGGTTTTTCATATTCTCAGAATCCTGGTTTGTTTACCTTTATCAACTACGGTGCTTCCTAAGACAGTTTGAGAAATACTTACAAGCTGTAACGACGTGGTAGTTTAACCATTTGATAGTGCGTATTACCAAGATAAATTTCGCGTACCGAGCTTGAAAATGGAAGACTACACTGGAAGTGAAATCGTAGATATTTTACTGGTGCTTGGTGAATCTCGACATAACTTTAGGGGGGCAGAACGACTCTATCGTCAAAGATTTCCCAAAAGAGCTCATCATCCCAATGACTCTGTGATCAGATCGATAGAAATTCGTGAACGACGTCGTGTAACTAAAAGAGCACGACGACGTAGAAATGTTGCAGATTGCGACAATCCGAGAGTCCTAGCTGTATTGGCAATGGTGCACCTAGAGCCACACATAAGTACAAGAGAAATTCAAAGACGACTGGGTATTCCGCGCAATACAGCAAGCAGAATCTTGCGAAATCATCGTTTCCATCCGTACCATATCACTATGACCCAAGCACTGAACGATGATGATTTGCCTTTAAGAGTGGCATTCTGTCTTTGGGCTCAGCGAAAAATCCGGATTTCTCCAGACTTTTTCCAATACGTACTATTTAGTGACGAAGCTACGTTCCACAATACCGGTCAGTTGAATCGTCATAACTGCCATTATTGGTCGAACGTAAATCCTCACTGGTATCGTCAAGTAGACTTCCAGCACCGTTGGAGTCTCAATGTCTGGTGTGGGATAATCAACGGTTACTTGGTGGGTCCATTCTTTTTCCCCGATGGCAGACTTAATAGCGCCGGATACCTGAGATTCCTGCGTGATGAATTGCCGATATTATTGGAACATCTTGATCTGAATACCAGATACCGGATGTGGTATCAACACGATGGAGCGCCAGCCCATTGGGGTGTGATTGTTCGTAATCATCTGAACGCTACTTTTCAACATCACTGGATCGGTCGCGGTGGACCTGTCTCGTGGCCTGCAAGATCTCCTGATCTTACCTCCCCAGACTTCTTTCTTTGGGGATTAATAAAAAATACAGTTTTTGCAACGGAGCCAACCACTGCAGAAGATATGAAAAACCGTATACGTAATGCCTGTAGAAGTATTCCGAGAATTGTCCTTCTCCAAACGGTTCAAAGTTTCGAAAATAGGCTGCAATTGTGTATCAACCAAGAAGGTAATGTGTTCGAGCATCTTGTCAATGCTTGAAGGTTGATCGTACATACATCAACCGAAACATGAACGCTCACAAACTTATTTTGAGAAAAATGAAATATCTACGGAACCGTTCATGTTAGGACATCAGTTCAGCAGTGCTTTTTGATGTAAAATTTAATGCCCGATCTGATGAATCAATAATAAATACATGATTCCATTTAAAAAACAAAAGTTGACCTTCATATCACCTTAACGCCTCCACCTACAAAAAAGCCAATATCATCAGAATCTGTCCCCCTCGAAACCAAACAACTTTGATCTGAAATATTTTTCTCTGCAACCAATACTTTCCGAGATATTTGGCTGCATTTTTTAAAATGGGACACCCTGTATTTGTATCGATGGATTTAGGAAAGTGGTGGGGTCCGAAGGATGTACAACCGATAATTTGCTTGCACGGCTGGCAGGATAATTCGGGAACATTTGATAATCTAGCTCCACTCTTGGTGTCGAACATAGCCCTGCTAGCTATAGATCTGCCTGGACATGGTCATTCGTCTCATCTACCGGAAGGACACTTCTACTATGTTTTTTGGGATGGAATAGTACTTCTTCGTAGGGTCGTTAAGCATTACAAGTGGGACAAGGTTAGCGGGCAACGAAAGACCTATAGAATATTATATCTGATAAATAATTTATTAAATGTGAACATGCATAGATTATTACAAGAGTCACGAAATTTTTACTGTTTTTGTTTTCTCTTTCTCTCACGCTGGGACCTGGTTATGCTATTGTTATCTCTTCGAGTGCGCACGGCGTCAATTTTACCCAAAAATTTTTCGTGAATATATGCATTTTTCGACGCACTTCCAAAATTGAACCAACTCCTAGGCACTTAAATTTGGTGTTTAAAAAAAAAATCGTAAAATATGATTTATTAACTACAAATAATGTCTCTGCAATTTTTCTTTTAAAAAAACGTCTGGGGTCAGATTGATTCCATGTGCACTCGACGGTAGTGGGCGGAGGTGTGCACGTGGAGGGTTATTAGTTTCCTTTTAGTTCCCAAGTAACAATACTCATTTGCTGCTTTTTGTCACAGCTGGCCGGATCTTTAAATTATATCCAGAATCCACATTTTCAGTCTAGTACTACAAAGGAATTTTAATTTTTATACACTTTTTTCAATTCAAGCTTGTACAAAACACAAAAGTTAATTATTATCCTTTTTGAAAGGAATAGATGAACGGAGTTAATAAAATATGGCGGTAGTCCGTTTCCGGACACCTCAACTCTCAATTGTACGCTTTCAACTTTACACGGAAAAACTCGCATATCAGCAATTGGGTGCTCTACACACTCATGGTTATTACGCATATGAAAAACAGGGAAAACTCAGGGAATTTATTTCCTCCTGGAATAATCAGGGAAAAGTCAGGGAATTTATAAAATTCTCTGCAATTTTTTCAGAATTTACTTTTTTCCAGAATTACGAAAAATGAAACCAAATTAAAAAAACTGAAAAGTATAAAAATAAATATTTTTGTATATTTTTAATATTTATATTATTCTTTATTATATACGACAAAAGTTACGTCAGTACCAAACAATGAAAACTTCAAATGATGTTGAAATTTGCATCGTTGGAATGCAACGAAAATAGGTTTTTTAAATAAAATAAAAATAAATTCCAGTACTGTCAACGCTTTACTGTCATATTTAGGCCCCAGGTCGCGAAAAAAAGATTTAAACGATTTTCGACTTCAAAACAATACTGGAAATGGTTTATTTTTTTTTTAACCTATTTTGGTTGCATTCCAATGATGCAAATTTCAATATCATAATTTCAAAAACTAAAAACTAATTTACTCTAAAACTCTAAAGCTACACTTCTGCATTCGATTTGTCGATACACAACTACACAATTATTATTGTCGATAAGTGTTTATATTTATTTTTCATTTATTGGCACCGATATAAAAATTTCCGTTTTTAATAAAGAACAGGTTTGGTATTTGCTTTTAATGTATTTATTTTTTACTTTACAGTCCTCAAATTATTTTTTGTATTTTAGTTTTTAAAAAATTTTTTATTTCAATCTTAAAAATTTTCATGTATTTGAACTTTAAAAAAATTATGTTATCTAGTTCAATATTTATTTTCCAATATCACGATCAAATTGAGAATTCCCTCAATGTTTTTTCAAGTGGGTTAAAAGTGTTTTTTTTTCCACAAGAACTATTCATTGCTATTTTTGTGTATATAATCCGTCCCGTATAGTTTGTAAATATGCTCGTGTTTCCACGCACACTTTCTTTATTTGACCCTAATCTCCCTGGAATATTTGCAAAACCTGCGTGGAAAACCTGGAAAAGTCAGGGAATTTTTGAGTCAATAATGCGTAACAACCATGACACCACAATTCTGTTACAAATCAACATGTTTCAACTGTGCACATACCAACTATACACGTTTCCACTCCGCACTACCCAACCCTAAAAATTCCAACTATACACGTTCCAACTGTGAATTTACAATTGAACACGTTCAAGGCTTCGACTTTTGTATTTACGAAATAGTATCCATCACCAAAATAATCTGCTTCTGCATCGAAAACATGTACATGGAAAGTTCAGCATGTGTTCAGTTGGACCGCATGCAATTAAAAAGTGTACAGCTGAAATGTGAAAAATTCGCACGTGTATAGCTGAAATGTGTACAGTTGGAATATTCACAGTTGGAATCTACACAATTCGAACGTGTACAGTTGAAAGTGCACAGTTGGAATGTGTTCAGCTGGAACTGGAACAAGTACAGTTGAACGTAATCATTTTAAACGAGGGCATTGGGAACGTTTAAAGTTGAAACGACTACAGTTTCAATGTTTACAGTTAAAAACCTTTAATAGTACAGTAACAGTGTAATATAATTGCAATAATTATTCTGTAACAGCGCTATGGCAATTCAACAACAGTAAAGTAGTATATTTTGGTTGCAAGGAATGTTTCGACCGATATATTTTGTCGTGAGATATTTTGTAAAAGATAAATTTAGTCGTGACACGAAAAAAAAAAAAAAAAACGACGTATAAAAATGGATATTGTCACAATAATCAGAGATTATATAGAAATACTAATGAAAAAATTCGTAACTCCGAAATCGCGACTAATAAGTTCCTCTGTTTCAAAAGATTCCTATTCTAAATGAATCATCATCGTCATATTATCATCAGTTGCTCCGCAAAAAAAAAAAAAAAAAAAAAAAAAAAGAGTACAAAAGGCTTTGATCCGTTGAACAATGTGTTTAAAATAATAATTCATGCGAATGATCAACAGGCAAATGGTGGGGTCCGAGAGATGTACAGCCGATAATAGCTTTGCACGGTCGTCAGGATAATGCTGGAAGTTTTGACGCTCTAATGCCATCGTTGTCCAACGAAATATCATTTCTATGCTTGGATCTTCCCGGTCATGGTTTTTCCTCGCATCTGCCGAAGGGACAGTTCTATTATGTTCATTGGGATGGAATTCAGTTGATACGTAGAGTCGTGAAATATTTTAAATGGACAAAGGTTAGCTATTTTTGTTTTTTTTTTTTTTATTCTTCTCTTTATCCAAGCATGACACACGAAAAATGCACTCTGCAACTTTATGCTCGAACAGATTACAAGGTAAAATAGAAATGGACGTGAAATAAAGCTCGCTGGACCAGTCGTATCGAATCTTACCAAGTACTCGTCCTTGAATTTTCACTTATCACTGCAATAAAGCATACTTCTGTCGCGCGTATGACATATTTTCTCAGCCTAGACTCGGAATAATGGGGGAAAAAAAAAAATCACGAAAAAAAATATATAGGAATCAGAGAGAAAAACAGAGGAACTCATTTTGCACGAATTTTTTCATTTATTTTGTAAGAAGCGACCGACTAAAAAGAATAAAATGACTCACGCTTCTAAAAAATATTTCCCTCGCTGCATATTAAATTTATCATATTTATTTATGTCTGTGTTTGCGTATCCGTGTAATTAATTTTTTTCTTCTTTAACGATTTCTTACATTTTTATTTTTATTCGTGATTTTTCTGGAGTTTTTTTTTTTTTTTTGTTTTTCATTTTATTTTGCCTCCTAAAAATCGCACCATCCGCCATCATTTTTCATTCGTTCCCTAATTTTTCTTCCGGCAGATAAAAATTCTTGGTCATTCGCTCGGTGGTGCAATAGGATTTCTGTATGCGGCCTCGTATCCCGATGAAGTGGAGATACTCATGAGCCTCGATATAGCGAGTCCGAGTGTACGTGACATAACTAAAACGGTCACCTCGACGGGCGATCAGATCGATCGTTTTCTCAAATACGAGAATTTGACCCTGGAAAATGTGCCGTGCTACGAGTACGAGGAGATGATCGGCATCGTCGAGGATGCTTATGGGGGCTCGATAACGAGAGAAAGCGCCGAGATATTGATGAGACGGGGTATGCATCCTGCCCCATTACCGGGACGTCATTACTTCTCTCGAGATCCTCGATTAAAGGTAAAAATAATTGAAAAAGCATGGCTCGGTTCACCGATAATAATGTAACAAAACAAAAAAAAAAAACATGTTGCTGAATTTTTGTTAATCGTCAAGAACGAGGATATATCGAAGATACGAGACGATTAATTTTTTTTTCTAGCATCAAAGTAGCGAGAAAGAGCTCTTTATTTGGTCGAATTTTTTTGTTATGGTCCTATCTTTTAAGGAATTGAAAAAGGAACAAAAAAGTCTTTAGAATTTTTTTCCATCAGAGCCCTATTTGCGAAGCTACAGACTGCAAAAGTTCATTTTATGCAGGGTGAGATCGATTCGCTATGAGCGCGAAGTCAAGTGCTGCCGATTGCGGCCAATAGAGAACTTGCACGTCAACGATTTTCTCCTTTTTTTTTTTTATCACTCTTTCATAGTTAAATATCTTCTAAAGATCACAAACAATGCATTAATTTCTTTAGGCAAGTAAATTATTATATCTTAAGATGTAAAAATTGTAAAAAAATTAGGCGCTCTGCGGACCGAGTGACGTCACAACACCCCTCGGTACTGGGGTAAGTTTATGCCCTGTTTTTTCATCCAGGGTTATCTTCCGGATATATAGTTATTCGCCAGATAACCTATGTTAAAGGGATAGGATATCCGTCGGTGAAAAAATTCGTGAAAGTAAATCATTGGTCGACGAGTGTGTGCAATCTACATAACAGCGTGTGCTGTAACTTGAAAAAAAAAAAAATTAATCAAGAATACATGAGAAAGCGATATCTGCAAATTTGCCAAGAATAGATTTAGAGATTTTCCTAACGCAAATAAACTCTTTTTCTGGTGTTGATGCAGTTGTGTTTTTGCAACATGGTACAAACAAATATTTTCCTCATTCTAACCTCGAAATCGCAACTTCGTTGCGCTTTCTCGGCTCTCACGAGGAAAAATAATGTTCGATACTCGTACGAAAAGGCTTTTTGACGAAACTCGTTACAGCACTCGCCTTCGGCTCGTGCCGTAATCATCTCGTTTCGTCAAAAAAGCCTTTGCGTACTCGTGTCGAAATGTACTATTGTACACCTTCTTCGATTCTTCAGGTACATTAGTCATGTTTGAATCCTATTTACAGACTGCATATTTACAAATTACGACGATTTTTTGTGTTAGGAATGATTAGCTGCTTGAATTTCTTAATTTTACCGCTAGAGGCGCTGCTGCACTGGGGTGTTGTGACGTCACTGTCACGTGATATACGTTTGAAATGCAACTCAATTTTCAAGCCGGTATAATTAATTAAATAATGATGAGTAACTAAAAAAACCTATGCAAATGATGTTTTTGAATAATTATCTTTTAAATAATTTAAAAGCTGGAAATAATTCAAGTTCTCTATTTGGGCGAACTCTTATTGTAGCAAAGCTCTTATGGATGAACATATCCTATACTTACACGCTTTTTATAATTATCATGGAATCGACGGACTGGGAAATTCGTTTAGATGGAAAGATTTTTTTTTTTTTTAATCATGCCCAAACAGATCGACTGTAGGATCACTCGTGTATTTTGTTTTTTGAGAAAAATAATAATTGAAATGTTTCTGCTAAGTAGCTGCGTTTTCTGCTGTGGGATCGTGGTTAAAGATCCGCGAGAAATTATATCGGGATCCAATTATCTTGTATTATTCGGTTATAATATAACGATTGTTTCTTTAGTTTTGAAGTTATATCGAACGATTAGGAATGAAGAGAAAGAAAAAGTCGTTTTAATAACCCTACGAATGCGGATAATCGTTATAGGGTTATGAGTTCGCTTCGGCCTTTTTTTATCCCTATTTTCCCCCCGACTTGTAATACAAATGATTGTATTATAACTTAATTTAATGCAATAATTTCACGGAAAAAGATCGCCGCACTCGAAATTTCGAAAAACTTTTTAATATCAAGAGGCGCGTGTATAATTGTAAAAAGAAAACAGTACGAGTTCGCGAAATTTCTCCACTGTGAGCGCCACCTGTCGATCTTTGGCTTTTGGACCGTTGGCCACGCACGTAATAGCAATGATACTTACAACCGTACAATTTGGAGACACTAATTTTCGAAATTTGACCAATTCTTGTACTCGATAATTTCTATATTTATACATATAAATATTCGCGTGTATATTTTTATCTCATCTCGTAGGAAATTATATCTTCTTCGATATTAATTCCAGTCATTCTGGCCCCATGATCAACCGGAAACGGAACGTTGATTTTTTTTTATTTGTAGAAAAACTATAGGGGAAAAAATCCGGTACAAAATACAATTCGTTTTGATCCATTCACGGAGCAACACGTAAATAAGAAAACTATGATTTACCAAAGTACATTTAGAATTCATTTTTTCAACAATGCCTAAAATCTCAAATACGGCTTGACCCAGTCTCCGGTACTCATCCAGCGGGTCAAAAATTTCGAGTATGTAATTCGAAAAAATATATTTATTGAAGTCGAGTAAGCTGGGCTCATGGCTGAAAACCGTTTTTCGTAATTTTTTGTTTCTTATTTTTGAAATTCAATTTTTAATTAACATTTTTCATCAGCTAATTTTTTTTACAACTTTTGAAGAATGAAGAAAAATCAAAATCACTTGCAAAAAATATGTACATTCGCCCCGATACATATAAACTAGAGTATGCAAAAAAATTTTTTTTTTTTTTCGTTTCTCTTTTTATGAAAGTAATAGGTTTTGACTTGTACGTTTTTTAGATACAAAAATATCGAATGACTTACGATTTTTTAACCAAAGTTTACATCAAACGCAGAGTCTATACTTTCAGAATGCAAAAAAGAACGGACATAAAATAGATATTAAATTTAATTTTGTTAGGAATGAAATAATCAATGGCAACGTGTGTTTGTCCATTTTTACATCCGTTAGATGATTTTAATCCAAGCCCAACTACTTTTCAAAATTAGTCGAATTTATATCGCCACGAAATTAAAAATTCACCGCGAAGAACACGTTTTTATCTTTATTTTCGTTGAATATCCGAAAAAATGTGGCCCAGTATTTTTAATTCGAGAAAACACCTGAAAAAAAAGGGGTAAACACTGGCAATCGAATCTGGGACGTGTCTCAATTTTTCGATACAAATATCCCATGAGGCAGTATTTAGAATTTTTTTCAAGTCCCTCCCCCTTCCTCTTTGCGAAGCTACACGCAACATTCTTTCAGTGGATGAATTAAAAAAAAAAAAAATATCCCCCGCTCCGGAATTAACGATATTCTGTTTTTATGAAAAGAAAACTGAGTACTTCAATTAAAATTAAGAAACCAAATTCGATACCATTGAAAAATATTAAATAAATAGTAAAATGCATAATAAAAATATGTGAGAAAGAATAAGTTAACGGTAAATATTAAAAAAAAACAAAAGTAGTAATACTTAAAAAAGGGGGACGAAACAAGAAAAGCCAAAAGTGGAAATATAACAACCAGGAACTAGAAATTGTGAAAGAATACCGATATCTGGGGGTATACTTCTCAACACGGAAAACTTTTGAGAAGCACATAAAAAATGTAGCGCAAAAAATTAAAAAAAAAGCAACAAACGCGACGCGGGGAATTTTTAAGAGGGCAAAAATAGGTAGCTTGAAATGAAGAATGCACCTCATGCATACTACAATGGTGAAAAGTGGGATATTGTATGGAAATGAAGTGTGGGGTTGAAAAAGGAGAGAAGCAGCGGAAAGGCTCCAAGGGGGTTACGTAAAAATGACCATGGGACTGAATAGGAATACCCATGACTATATATGGAGGATGTAAGCGGGGTGCAGAGGAATAAATTGCCGAAATGTGGAAAAGAGCGACAAACTATCTAATAGAGGCAATGAAGATGACAGACGAAGAGATGGCCGAAGAGATGCCTCAAAGAGGAGGCGCGAGGAGTGCTAAACGGAAAACCAACGAAATGGGGGGGAGGAGGTTAAAAAGCAATGTGATACCAAGGAAATCGAAAAGAAAATAGAAAGAGGCACTAAGATAAAAATGGATCAGGAAATACAACAAGACTGTTGAACCGAATTGAAAAATCGACGTACTGTCCACAGTATAAAAGTAGAAAAAATAGCATAGGAACAGAGGATTATTGGGAGGACGCCGGTATAAAAGGTGAGACAAAAGAAACATGGGCAAGATCAAGATGCGGTAATGTGGGGAAAGAAGGAAACAATGGGTACCGAGAAAATTGCTGTAGAGTCTGCACAAAAGAGATGTAAAATCTAGTACATATTTGCACGTGCGGAGAGGCAAAAGAAGTAATTAAAAAAGAAATAGTGGAAAAGCTGAAAAAATGGATTGGAGATCATAGAACGAGAGAGCAAATGAACAGAAAAATGCAGGGGTCACTGAGAAATAAACCGCTAAATGAGCTATGCGAGTATATCAGAAAATTTGAAAAATTGGCAAGGAAAATTGATAGCGAGAAAAGAAACGAAAGAGGAAGAGAAAATGAAAATAGAATATAAGTATAGAAATAAGAAGTGATGTAATTACCGTAAGGGGAAAATATGTATAGGGGGGGGGGGAACTCTGTGTGTAAACATCCTTAAAAGGGTATACCTGAAAATAAAACTAACTAACTAACTGGTAACATGCCTAATTAAAATTTTTTCTTATCACCATTTCCATTTTCAGACATCCATGCTTGGTATGCTGTCGATGGATCTCGTTCTATCGTACGCCTCGAGGATAAAGTGCTCCTATCTGAATATTCGTGCGATACCCGGCATGAAGTTCGATCATCCGGAGAATTATCAGAAGGTTCTCGACGCGATTCGCGATACATCGAGAAAATTCGAGTATCGGGAGGTTCAAGGGACACATCACGTGCATCTCAACGAGCCCGATAAAGTCGCCCCGATCATAAAGGAATTTTTAAACGTGTAGAAAAAAATTAACAGAAAAATTCATTCCATCTGTTTTCCAGTACCGGAAGTTCGATAATTCCGATAGTAAATTTATCACTACAATCTCGGCTTAAAATAAAAGGTCGAATGGACAGGTTTTATAGCGTTGGCACAACGAGTCTCAGGGTCGATTATAAGGGATCCTCGTCTCTCGAGGGACAAAAATCTCCGAAATTATAAATGAAAATTAAAAAAAAAATATATATATCAATAAATAAAGATCGATCGAAAAAATCGTTTTGTCGACACTCCTTTCGTCCGGTAAAATTCAACCCGTTCGCGCATATTACCGGTTATACGACCGAGATAATTCCGTCAACGAAGAATAAAAATTAAGAAAAAAAAAACATACCGGTTGTGCACTTATGCAACGTAGGAAGCGATAAACGGGCTATGGAAATAAAGATTACTCGCTATCAGTCTATGCCTACTTTTTTTTCTTTACTCTCCCACCCGTTCCTCGTACTATGCTACGACCTCGATGAAGGAAAATATTTAAAAAAAAAAAAAAAATTCTAGCTCTCGGCGTGAAAAACTCGCGATACTGGAATCTTTTTCTTCGTTGCTTCAGATTACCGAATACCCCCCCTCTACCGTCCCGGCACGATACGGTTAATGAAAAAAATATTTATTCAGATGTTTTTTTCAACATTTTTTTTTTTTTTTTCCGAGCAATGGGAATGTCGAAACTAACGGTGTGCTACGCTCCCGTTGTCACATATTTTCTGTTTGATCAGCTGAGACGGTTTGCCTCGTTAAAAAAAAATTGTATTTGGTGAGAAGGTATTAAAAAAAAAAAAAAAAAAAAAAAAAAAATTAAAAAAAAAAACGTAGAGATGGCGAAAACTGGAACGAAACGTGGGCTCATTAGATTCGTGGATGAACATTCAACGAGTAGGACGCTTCTCGAGTGTCTCGGGTACGTCTGTAAAAATAAAACTCATTTTATCAGAAAAAAAATAAAAAATAAAAATTAGCGTAGCTCGCCGAGCGGATTGAATGTTGTTTAATCGTGCACTAAAATTATATTGTATACTTTATGTCCCTCGAGGCCTCAGTGGCAAGTATCAACTGTCCCAGTGTCCAGGCTCTAAAAAAAAAAAAATTATATCCCGTACGTTTTTCGTTATCAGAAATAAAAACGTGGCGTTAGTTTTTTTTTTTTTTCCCTCTATCGAAAGAAGCACGAAGGCAAAACTCGTGTTCGTGGAAGTAATTGCCAAAGATACTCGAGTTCTAACGCCTAACCGCGCATCGACGGAATAGAAGAGCTTGGATCATTTTCACAGCCGGACTACTCGTTCGCGCTTACTCGCGGGGCTCTCTTCACTGTCAGTCCACGTTTATCTTTTTTTTTTTTTTTTTTTTTTTTTTTTTTTTTTTTTTTTTTTTTTTTTCGAGAATTATACGCGAGAGCATCCTACAAATTTTGACAGTAAGTCCCGATAATCTGTATTTTTCAACACGTATGCAGGATCTATTTTCAAGAAAAATTTAAAAAGTAGCGAATAATTTTTATTTGAAAAAAAAAAGCATGAGAATAAATTTTTTTTTAAAGAATCGATATAATTATTTCATAAGAAAAATCAAATGTCACGCTACGTTATTTATTTTAATGAGTAAATAAGTTGTCAATAATTTTGAGCTTTTTTTCCACCTTCAACAATCGTAATGATTTTATGAGAATAAAAAGTTGCTACAACTTTCATTCCTCCCTTTTTTTTTTTTTTTTTTGCGCAGAGACTGATGCTCGAGGACTTATCAGTTCCACCGTGCGCGCGTTCTTGGCTCGAATAATTTTTGAATAAAAATACATTTTTACAGCGATATCAGCGAAACGCGAGTCGAGGGCAAACAAAATTAAGCTCATGGTCGGCATGACGCGTTTGATCCGATAGATCGATCCAAACGATCAACAAACTTGTAATTTTTGAAAAAAAAGTTTGTTCGTTCGGCTCGAGTTATCGGGTTGAATGAATATCTTTGCTTAATTTCACAATTTCGTGAGTTGATCGAAAATTTCGATCATCGAGTGATCTCTTGTATACGACGAGACGATCGTAGAGCTCACGATCGGTTGGCGTAAACGAAGCCGTCGTTCTCAGGCGAGCCCTTGCCAGCTCCAAATCCTAGGAACAAGAATCACGAAACTGGTGAGAATTCAGCTTGAAATATATACATATATTAACGATGTAAATCTAAAAATTGAAATTTTTACAAATTAATTTTTTAAATTCAATTTTCAAAAACATCAATTGACACAATTTTCAAGAAATTACTGAATGTTAATTTCATGCGAAAGAATCGAGTAAAATAAAAATGAATAACGAAGCAATAAAGAAAACCCCCCCAAGAATGAAAATTATGTAAAAATGCATGCATAGGTAAAAAATTGTTTGTTAAAATATGAAAGTAACGTTAAGGATTATTTCAAAATCGAACTGAAAATTTAATACATGTGAATCATGGATATCAATTATTTACATTGATCGAACGACTTTTTCATTTATCGCCAGGCAATTTCATTTTAACCATTGTTGCTTACGGAATTCGATTTTGACATTGAAATTCCGAAAAAAAATTTCTTCACGTCGAAGTCATAGATATTCAAAAACTAGTTAGTAATACTTTTTGAGTACGATTCTTTAAAATCACAATTTCGAAACTTTGAGATGGGAAAAAAATTTTTTTAAACAAATGAGCTTTATAAGAATATTGCAAGGATAAACTTTTCCATAATCATTAATGCCGTGAAAAATAAAACATAAATTTGTATCAACAAAACGAGAAAATTTATTCGTTATATAAAATGAATACGTTGATTTTTCCATCCACATATGGATTTTTTAAAAACTTTCTATCTTTTTTCATTTTTTTTTTAATTTCCTTGGCGCTAATAAAATATTCATCATTTTTTTTTATAGAGTAGGTCTTTGATTATTCATATCAACAAATGAAGAATAAAAAAATTAAGTTAGTGTATTTTAGCCGGAAATTCGTTTTTGAAAATCACGCTTTACTTCTCATTACACAAGAAAATCACATTTTGCAATAAAATATTATGCAATGCCTTGAAAAAATTGTGGGTGCTATTTTTGGATGAAATAGAGTCGTAATATTTTTTTAATTCTTCGAAACGGCATTTTCGATTCGTCTGTAATTTTTATATATTTTTTCCCTATTATATAGTATATGTAAAAAAAAATTGAAATTAAAAAAAATCTTGACATTAGAATTTATAGTTAAAATTTTTTTGAACCAACAACTTTTTCAAAATTTATTTCTATAGACAATATATAATACAATATATGTATAAGGTACGTGTTATACTTATAATTTTATTATCGAAAAATACGTTACAAATCGTAATATGGGATTACGTTTTTTCTTAATTTTTCATGGCGAGGTGAAAACTCAAGTTTGTGCGGAAAAATATAAAGACAGAATAAATTTTTAAAAATGCATGTATATGAAAAACAAAATATTATAATATAATATTGATAAATAAAGAATAAAAAAAATCGATATTAAAAAAATTATGTTCAACCTGAAGTAATTTTTTATTTCTCGTTGGCGCTTCCTCATCATTTTTCCTCTGACTAGACCAAGATTTGAAAATATAATTCGTCAAGAATTCGGATTTCGTTTCTTCTCCTGAAACTTTTTCGTGTTTTCTCTCACTGTGAACACACAAATCAATTCGAATTTCGATTATAGATATTTCATCGAAAAAAAAATTGATCCCAATAATAATAATAATAATAATAATAATGGAATCGAGAAATACCATTCGGCCATTTTCTCGAAAAATTCGTTCGTCGACACGTGTACGTCCTTATGGAATGTCATGATACGGAGAAGGAATTTTCGTCATGGCGTTACGAAACATCGTGTTGGCATACGATGAAAATTTTGTTGCTAGGCGATCGCACGTGTAAGAGTTCCTCACCTGCCACGTCGAGGGGTAAGTAAATACGAGGTAAAAAATGAAAAAAAAAAGGTCGAGGACGTCATGGCACAATGCGCGATCGATCGCTCTCACCAGCCTCGGCATTTGCGTGCCAGCTGAATTCTAATTGTTCCCGAAAGTTTTATCACGGATAAAACGTATTTCGGGGCAAATGAATTGAAGAAAAAAAAAAAAATGTATAGCTAGATTAGGAAATTCAACGTACGCTCGTTGAACGAAAAATATAGTATAATTAACGGCTCTCTAATTCGGGCAAATTCGTTCCCGAATAATACATCGTATTTTTTTTTTTTTCGTATTTTCATTTTACAATAATTTTTATTGCCCAATCTCACGTCTCCTCCGATTGTAGCTCCGGCTAGAAATAAAATATTTAAAAGTATACATATGTTAGTCATCAAAATAAAATTTCAGAATTAAAGTTTTTTTTTTTTCATTAAAAAAATATGTATCGATCAATCAATGGTGGAGTTTTATCTGGATAACTTTGTAAAGTTTTTTTTTACAAAATACTATAATGTACAACAGCATATATAAATTCCTTTACTTATTTTCTAATAATATCCTTAAAATACACATCGTGCTATCACACCTTTATCTCTTAGTTTTGTCTATCCCTCTACACCAAATCTTTCTCTTCCTCCTTACTCATTTTTTTTTTTTACAGACCTCCTCTATTTCCCTATAGTACTCGCACATCCTTTTTTTTTTTTTATTTTCCCACACAGCATATTTATCATTTCTCCCTTTATTTGCCCTTTATTGCCCATTCATCAATTTCTTCCATCCACTCCTCTGCATTCTTTCTTGCTTTCTCCGTTACTAACTTTCTACCTTTTTTTTACATATTAACGAATGCTCCATTGTCTCATCTTGTCCTTTACATATCCTTCTTTTTTCGCCCTTCCTATGTTTCCACATCTCAACCTTGCCCACATTTCTTTGTCTCTTCCATTCAGCTCCTCTTCGGACCACTATTTCCAGGACATATCCTCCTTCTCAATAATGTGTTTGTACATGTGTTTGTACGACGAATTTCTCATTTTTTCCTCTTCCTTAGAATTTCTTTTTTTTTTAATTTTTCTAGCCACTCGTTTTATTCTTTTGTCTGTTCTTTCCACACCTCTTCGTTCCCTTATCATCGTTATTTCCATATCTTGTAGCACTTTAAATAAATTCTTCCCCTATTTTGATGGTTCACCATTTGTGATCGCTCTTATATCTTCCAACAAGCAAATTTTTGGCTATCTTGTCTCCTCCATTATTATCACCTCTCTAAAGTACCTTAACGCTCTTTCCCTTATTATATTTATTTCTCTTATTATAATTAAATATTCCATAGTAGGCACTCCCAATTCTCTTCTCGATCTATACATTGGTGTTGTTCTATTCACACCTAGTTCCATCTTGCAGTACCCATTCAAATATGCTTATATCACTCATTCCTCATATTTCTACGCCATACATTGCCCTCGCTTTTGCTATCGTATCCAAAAAATAGAGTCTCTCCTCCACTACATTTCTCCCTGCCCTTCTCCAAATTCTCCACACCGTATTCGTGGCTACTTGCGTTTTCCCTGTCTTTTTTTTTTTTTTTTTCCATGGGCCCAGCTCGAATTTTTACATATGAACCAATATCCCAGATATCCGAATTCCTTTAATTTCTCTCTCCTAAAATTCTTCTCTCCTTTAATTTCCCATTTTTCTTCCCTTTTAGTTCTTCCTCCGTTTTTAAAAATCATTATCTTTGTTTTCTTGGCATTTATTTTCATCTTCATTATCATATGCATTCATTTTCATTATCTGTGCCCATCTTTCTAGGTCCCTTAAAATACTCTTCAAACCTTCCCCTGTCTCCGCAATTGCCGCAACATCGTCTGCATATTTTATCGCAAAAATCTTTTCATTTCCTGTTACAACTCCTGCCTCATTTTTCCTTTCCCACTTATCCTCTAAATCATCTATATATAAATCGAATAATACCGCACATATGTGTATATATTGATGAAAAAAAAAAAATAGAAAATGCCTAGTATTTTGTTTTTGCACTCACCATGATGTAAATGTGGGTTGGCAAAGATCTGTCGAGTACCTCGGCGAGACGACTTTTACTGAGCTTCTGTTCTTCGTCTACGAGAAGCAGTTTTTTTTTTTTTAATTTAAGGACGTCACGAAGCAAAAAAAAATAAAACCTAAAAACAAATTGACTGAAATGAATTAAAATATTACCGGAAGGCACGGCAAGAGACAGTGTTGGCAAAGCTATGAATCCAGCGACAAGAGGACGCAGTATCCACTCGACTTTTTTCTCATTGTTCGGTCTTAGACAGATGTCGACCTGAATTGAAAAACGAAAATGATTCTCATGATTTTTAACGTTAATTTTCCTGTTGTGAATATTCTTGGATGAGAAATATATGAAAATTCGAGAATGGAATTTTCTTATCGTCTCAAATTTAGGTACTCGGGACAGGCGTTCACCTCTTTCTGTCCACCGAACATGAAGGCACCAGTCGTCTCCATCGAAAGACGCAGAGTGAACAATTGCGAGGAATGATTTCGTATGAAGTAAGATACGGTGAGTGGTGTTCGTACCCAACCGTATGCCGGTAATTTAGCTTCGAGTCCTACCACTGCATCTTCCACCCATAGCGGTGATAAATTAACGCTACTGCTTGTTTCGATTGCGTTCGCGTCATTAGCTCTAAAAAAAAAAAATTACAAAACAAAAATAACGCCAATTATGATATATGCATACGGCATACCTTACAATATTATACGTAAAAACCAAAAACCTATTTATTCTAGATGTAAATATTTTGTTGTACTCTTGTCTATATTCCTGATCTGTGTGCACGTGCAAGAGAAAAATGTTTGCTATGGATATGGATTGAAGATCTATTACCCAGTGACAAAAAAAATGAATAATGAATTAGAGATCCAATTACCATTGGAAAAACTCGATTATCCATTTATTTATCGATTATCGATTCGATATCCATTTCCAATTCTCAAAAATGGATCATCGATTGAAGTTCCATTACCTACTGGCGAAAAATGAATAATGGACTAGAGATCCATTACTCATTGAAGAAAGCGGATAATGGACTGGAGATCCATTATTTATTGGAAAAAACAGACCATAAATTCGGTATCCATTTTCCATTGGCAAAAAAAGATAATGAATTGAAGATTCATGAATTAGATATCCATTTCCGATTGACAAGAAAAAGATAACGAATTCAAGATCGGTTACGGACTGGCGAAAAAAAGAATCATGGATTAGAGATATATTTCCCACTGGCAAAAATGGATCATGAATTCGATATCCATCGGTGAAAAATGGATAAAAAATTTCTAATTAGAGATCCGCCATTACTTGTTAGAAAAAGAAGCGTACAAATTTGAAACTTGCACATTGTTTCCTCACAGAGAAAGCTTTGTAATGAGGAAGCAATATCCAAGTTTCCAATTTGCACGCTTGTTTTCTAAATTCTATTTGTTATTGCAAAATTTAATATCCTGTCACCTAGCGTATTTATGTAAATTTGTTTGGGTTCATAATCTCAAATTTTTGACAGAGTGATCCCAGATATTTTTCGAAATTTTATGAAATATAAATCCCTTAAGCGATTCTTGCCAAATGCAAAAAAATTTCGCTCGATATCTCTAAATTTACGAAAGTTAGGAAGTTAACAGACATTTTTTACAATTTTTACATTTTTTACAAATTCAATACCAAATATCCTTGTCCCCTTACCTGTTTGTGTAAAAATAAAAAATTTAGCCCAATATCTCAAAATTTGCGGAAGTTGGAGCAATCGTAGACATTTTTTGGAAATTTCAAAATGCCATAAATCTTGTAATTTTGGAGAAATTTTGACGAAAATTTCAGTAAGAGAAAAGGGAAAAAGGGCTGCACAGTTATATTTGTGTACGGAAAGGCACCGATGTAGCTCAAACCATTCTCGAGTTATAGAGGTTTAAGTTTTGCAAGGCCAACACACACACACACACGCGCACACGCACACACACTCGTGTCCAGAAATTTGTTATAAATGTGTTTTCTAGACGTTTTGACATATTTTAAGCACTCTGGCATGAAAATCACGAAATAATTTTATTTTATTTTATGAAAACAAAGCTTCCTCTATGAGGAAGCAGAAAGCATGGATAATATATTCGAGATCTATTCAAGTTTGACAAGAAATGGACAGTAGATTAAAGATTCATTGCGCAATGGCATAAAATGGATAACGGATTCAAAATCCTTTTATCATAGGGAAAAAAATCGATAATGGATCCATTTTTTATTATCCATTTTTTGCCTTTGGGAAATGAATCTCTAGTCCATTATTCTTCGATAGGGTAATGGATCTAATAATGTTTCACATAAAACTGAAAAATAAAGAGAATGACGTGAATTTTGGATATGTCTTCACATAGAATCTACGGAATACCCTCGAAAAATTTCAAGGTCATGGACTGGCTGGTTTCGTATATATATTTTTTCGAAAAATTCAAATACGTTTGTTTGGCATAATTTAATATATATAATATATAAAAAATTTAAGCAATTTCACGGGACAATGCCATTCCTAAACTATGAAATCGAATGACTTCAAATTCAAACAGGCAGTTGTGAGGACTTCTATCTAGAGCCTAATGGCTAGAAAATGTGAAAATTTAATATATAAATGTAAATTTTCCGCTAAAATCCGAGATGTCTAAAGCAGAAATGGATGTATCAATTATTGTATAGCTTAATTCAAAAAAATGTGGTCATTTGGCTCTGGAAGGACAACATCCGTAACCACCGAGCATTTTTTCGTTGCTGTACGTAGAAAATGAGAAGAACGGCGTATGTTCAAAAATGTACATGTCATGGATAATTTTACGTGCAGATGGTCGCAAATAGTCCAATGGCGCAACTTTCAGTCTTTCTTGCTCAGTTTCCAGTTTACAGATGATTATCATGAGTTTTCGATGTGCTGACAGTTAAATTAGGAGGTCAATACCAAAAAAAACACCTAGAAAATCGCTTCTGAATCGGGTACCTAATTCGCGAGTTTGTTTCACTTGCCACAAATTTTTTGTAAATTTCAATATTTCTTACTATACCGACACCATTGGGCCTCCTCATCACCGTTCACATAGTCTCAATTAATAACAATGAAAATTTATCATTTTTTTACTACAGTTTTGCACCAACTTCGGACGTACAATCTGCAAAATTATAAGACAAGATGCCTGGCGAGTATAGCAAGAACTGTAAACCCTCAGTATAATCAATTATTAAAAATTTTTAATTTTTCTTTGACATGTTCTCAGTCTAGAGTATTGTCACGATACCCTTTTTTGCTATAATTTGTAAAAAAAAAATTAATTTATTTCTGGCTTGGCTTGTTAAATTTTAAATCAGCCAAGCTAGATATCAAACGAAAAATGCTTTTATTTTTTTTCGTCCTTTCCACCTTGAAGACCCTGCATAGTTAGAAATTTTTCGCTCCTTGCGAATCACACTTAAATTCAAAAAATTTCGGTGTGATTCGTAAATTCACAAAATTGTTGTCCTAGATTCGAAAAACTGAGGGTAAAAGTTGAAAAAAAAATGTGAAAATTTACGTTTTTTTTTTTTCTCATTTCTTGCATACCAGTGTAATTATAATAACATACGCCGTATCATGTTAAGAAAATATTTACGAAAGTTGACAACGAGCATACCGAAAGATTTTTTATTTGAAAAAAAAGGAAAAAAAAATTTCGACATAAGAAAAGATAAATAAATTCCCCAACCTTTTCCAACGAATCGTGTAAAGTCCCGTGTTGGTTGGTTGTTCGCTACCAGGTTTCGCAAAAACGCAATAACCGTCAGTCGCAGATTCTCCCTCTTGCAGTCTCGCACCAGCTACGATGCTCTTTTGCAAAGTTTCGTCTTGTCTCTCTATCGAGTTGCCCTTTTTTCATCAAAATTCGATTATATATATATATATATTAGGGTGTGCGGAAAAAAAACAATTTTTTTTTTTCGGTTGCATCCACCAAAAAAAGTTGAAGTAAGGTAAAAAAAGAAGAATCCTTAAACGTGAGGCCAAAAAAAAATTATTTCGAACGGCGCATTGCATTTGAATATTTTCCATAAGAATAACACAGGAAAATATTGAGATTTCTGAATGTGGTAGTGTAACTCGTCAGAAAAAAATCACACAAAGATGTCATTAACATATTCTCATGGACAATCGAATTCCCTACAAAAAAAGTTCTTATGAAAAATTAGCTCAGAACAACCGTTTAAGTGGAATATAACGCGAATGAATATAGTGGAAATAACGCTGTCTGAAATTGAATTGATAGGGAAAAAAATAATTCAAAAGGCTGTAAAAATCGAATTTTTCGCTTTACGAAAAAAACTCTTTGGGGGTTTTTTTGTAGAGAATGTTCTGCTCTAACATACTTGCATGAAATTGTTCTCAAAATATTTCTCTTATACAAAAAAAAAATCAAGTACAACAAGAAATATAAAAGAAACGACGTTCATCATTGATCGTGTTTAGAAAAGCTTTATTCAATGAATTTGGTTTAATAAGATAGAATAGGTTTTTTTTACATTATAATGCTTAATAATCATCGTTTCTTTTTTTAAGACTCTGTTTGTTGCAATTAGGGTATTTCTATCGATAATTTTGCACTATGCCCAATAAATATTGTAGCTGCTCTTCGTTTTTTGTTAATGAACCGTTATATGCTTCTATCAAAGCGACGTTGTTAGAGCAGAACATTCTCTACAAAAAACCCCCGAAAAGTTTTTTCGTAAAGCGAAAAATTCGATTTTTACAGCCTTTTGAATTATTTTTTTTTCCTATCAATTCAATTTCAGACAGCGTTATTTCGAGTATATTCATTCGCGTTATATTCTACTTGAACGGTTGTTCCGAGCTAATTTTTCGTAAGAACTTTTTTTGTAGGGAATTCGATTGTCCATGAGAATATGTTAATGACATCTTTGTGTGATTTTTTTCTGACGAGTTGCACTACCACATTCAGAAATCCCAAAATTTCCTGTGTTATTCTTATGGAAAATATTCAAATGCAATGCGCCGTTCGAAATAATTTTTTTTTGGCCTCACGTTTTAGGATTCTTTTTTTTTACCTTACTTCAACTTTTTTTGGTGGATGCAACCGAAAAAAAAAATTGTTTTTTTTCCGCACACCCTAATATATATATATATATATATATATATTGAAATGGTTAATTTACGTTATTTCGTTCATTGAATTGAATAAATATATATGTTACTTTTGTTCGTCGAAATTCGAATTTTTTCTAAATTATACATGTCCCGGAGAATTTGGAAAAGAAAAAACGGTCTCACCAGCTCTATGGACGTCTCGATGATCTCTATTGGCCACGGTGATGTACAAACAATGTGTGGCATCATGATGAAAGGCTCGTTGATAAAACTTTTCGTCAGAGGCTCAAATTGTATCGTATAAAATTGCGTGGTCACCTCGAACGGCTTTAAGATCGATAATACGTGCGTAAACTCTTCCGATTCTCTGACTCCATCGACGCCCGTATAGTCGAGCTGAAAAAAATTATATCGAGCAATTAAAATTTGTCATTTTTAATTATACAAAATTTCTCCTCTATTTCATGGATTTGTGATATTTTGTTTATTTTTATTTTTTTTTTCTTTCAATTCGTAACTCTCAAAAAAATTCGTAAATTATTATTGTGAATAAAAAAAAAAATTATAAAATCGAATAGATGTATTAGATATGGAAATATGCTTTTTTTTTTCTTCAATTATTGTGGCTAGTAATTATTTTTCCCACAATTTTTTTTGGAAAATTTGACTTGAATTTAGTCGCATGTTTAAATAAAAATTGTATCACAGAAATCATACGTCATAGAGTACTGTAGAATATTTTTCATATCAAATTACCTAGTGTTTTCGAAAAAAAAAAAACAAAATACCAGTTGTCAAAAGAATATGGGAAAATGTTCAATTTCTCATTTTTTTTTTAACTTGAGTGGAACGAAATCTTTTCAAAACTTAAAAAAAAATAATTCGTAAAATCGATGACGAGTTATTTCTCAACAAATTATATTAAAAATTTTAAAATAAAAGAAAAATTGCGAAATATTCATCGAGCGGTTTAAAAAAATTTGCAGCTCGATCGAATCCCCATGTAGTGGTGAAAAATCATATTTTTGGAAAAGAAAATCAATAATTCCACGGCGCATGTTTTTTTTTCTTTTTTTTCGAAAAACCGTTTTATACGATCCGGTGAGTTGCAATATATACTGATATTTTAGACAGAATCGAGAGGGCAAATTATGAGAGAATTATTCCTATGAATAATGAAAAAAATAATTTTTTAAAACAAACAAAAATCGATCGATGTACCTTTGCGTGAAATATACGTTTGCCTAATTGATGAGATCTCACATAAACCCTTCGTTCGATCGGAGTTTCGTAATCTTTTCCGAAAATCTCTCCAAGCTCCATCGTCACTCTCGTCTCTTTAGTATCGAGTGTTAAACTGAGTTCGGCTGTTGAGATGCAAAAATAATAAATAACGATTAATCTAATTTTTTTTTCACAATCATTATTAAGGTAACGGAAAAAACAAATCCACGGAAAAAAAAACCCCAAAGATGAAAAAACTGTAGTTCTATGATTCGGCTGTGTGTTTGACCTCGTTTAGCTGGTTTTTTTTTTATAATAACCTTTTTTTTTTGGTTATTTTTTCTATGGCCATTTTTCGAGAGTGTATGCGTACATGCACGCGTGTCTGAAGTTTTTTGATTGATTTTTTTTTTCTATCGGGTCTTTCTTGCGTGGGTTTTTTCCCTTCAGGTCTTTTTTCCGTGAAGTTTTTTTTCGGCGACATTTTTTTCCTAGATTCATTAATAAGAATATATCGATGGCCCAATGCTAAAGGGGCGTATCGGTTATGTATAAGCGTAGCTTATACGCCCCTATGGAATTGAATCATCGATATATATATATATATATATACATTTTTTTACTATATTCTATTTTTTAAATTTCATCATATAATTTTTTTTAATAATTTTATATTTTTTTTCATTACACTTAATTGCACATACCCGTGTTAACGATTCCGTTGTTAGCGACGCTGCCATTACCACTGGTATTACCTCCGTTAGAGTCGTCAATAATCTTCATCAATAACGAAACATTGCTAATGTCGTCTTTGGTCGATACGAAAATTTTGACGGGCAACCATTCACCGATCAAGGCCGGAGCTTGGGACTCCATACGCAGGGCAACTCGCGATCCAATCTTAGCTATTTGTGCACTTGTCACTGGTATTATTGCGTCGAAACTTCCTCCCCTGAATCGCAAAAAAAAAAGTAAAGAAATAAAAATTTAATGAGACAATTTGAAGAAATAAAACAAAAATAAACAAATAAATTCAATCTGATGGTGCATTATTAACAGCTGGTGGATTAACAGCTCTTGAAACAGTAAAAATTATGAATGACATTTTTATGAATTTTGCTTTATAAAAAAAAAAAAAAAAATCCGAATTTCGCAACTTTTCATCGATTTCTCAAAATTGATAGAAGAAAATTTCAAAAATTAATGAAATTTGTTTATAAATTCATATGTATTCAGTAAAATTTAAAAAAATCGTTTAATACGTTGAAATAGATAATTTTTCTGATAATTTGTTGGGAAAAGTTTTTATTTAACAAATTTGTTACTTATTTATTGGCATTATTATTGAAAGTTGGGCAAAGTATTAGAAGAACAGAGTACTTCACGTGCAAGCAGTACAAGCACTTTTTTTAAAAGAATTTCTTCAAAAAATCGTAATATTATAAGAAATATGCTCAATATTTTTATTTTTATTAAATGACATTGATTCAATTAATTTCATCAATTTATTAAAATTAAAATTAATTTAGTTAGTTGCATTTTAATAATAAATTTAATTCATCAAAACTTATCGAAATAAAGTTGAATAACAAAAAATTTTAAAAAGCGTGCAAATTCGAAATTTGCAGATTGCTTCCTCATTATTTTATCTTGATCTCAAAGCCTACCTCTATAAGCCAGTGAGTTTTTTAATTATTGCTTTCTCCTAGAGGAAGCTTTGTAAACAAGATAAAATGTCGAGGAACAATGTGCAAATTTCTAATTTGCACTCTTCTTTTAAATTGATTTAATTTGCATTATTTGAGGCTCGATAGGCTCAAATTCGTGAACGTTAGAGCGTGTACAACCTCTTTAAAAAGTTGTACATTTTTTAACCCTTAAGCCAAATTTAATACCAAAGAGGATTAATATTCTCGAATTTGCGAAAGTTTGCATTCTAGCCAAATTCAATACCGATCATACTTGTCCCCAAGCCTGCACAAGTAGAAAGTTTTGGCACGCCAGCCTCAAATTTACGAATGTTAGAGCGCGCGAACAAACATTTTTTATAAAATTTCAAAATTTTCTAAAATCTGATTAAGCGATTATACCCAAATTCAATATCAATCATTCTTGTCGCCTAGACTATTTGTGTGAAAAAATGTTGGCTCGATAACCTCAAATGAACAAGCGTTAGAGGGCGTACACTGATTTTATTATACACACATACACCTGGACACTATTTCTAAATGTATTTTCTCGATGTTTTAGGACATTTTGAACATGTTGGCATGAAAATCTGGAATTTTTTTTTCACGATAACAAAGCTTCCTCTATGCGGAAGCAAAAGTTAATAGCTCGTTAGACTTTTGTCTAAAAATTTATTGACTTTTTACAATTTTTGATCAGCCATGTCGTTTTTTTTTTCCAATTTCCACTTGAAATTCGTATTTCAGCGATGAATAATTTATTAAAATTTTAAGAACTATTTTTTATATATTTACATCGCATGAAATTGTCAGTCATATACTTGAATTTTTGTTTTCTTTCAAAGTTTACGTACCGCAAATGTTGTATCTCGGGATAAAAGCGATCGAGCATGTTCGTCTCGCCGGTGGTCGTTGAAAATCTCATAATAACACAACATTTCGATTCATTTCCAAGATACAATGAAACAGCGCTGATGTGTATATCGCTGGGATTTGTCTGATGGGGCGCGAGAAATTCGCAGATAAATTTTTTCGTTTCTCGAGGACCGAGGATCGACGAATTTTCAATTTTTTCCGGCACCGTTGTAAATTCATTATTGCCGCTGGCGCTGCCCACCGTAATTATTAATTTCGAATACTCGATAGGTCCTTGGTAAAGATTTCTGAAAAAAAAATAAAATAAAAAAAATAATTATCGTTCATTGGAATAAATCCCAAATAAAACAAACGTCAGAAAGACGTCTAATGGATGTATATTTATTGACGCCTTTCAGACTATCGATAAAGACGTCGGTAAGCTGTCTTTTCACAGCATAACTTTTGAGAATTGTCTTTATACTTTAACATCCTATTTGATGGTACATATATGTCATTTGGCCATCGTAAAAGACATCTGCGTCGAAACGACGACATCTTCACATGTCGTCTTTCAGACTTTTTTGAGCCATCTGCGATTTATTCTCCTTGACGCGTCGCATACCATCGAGATCTTTTTTCCCACAAGCGGAGTGTGGCACCCGAGCGCTATTTTATGGGCGAGCACGCCATTTTGTACATCACGACTTTGGTCGTAGAATAAATGTTCAAGCTCAATGACAGTTGCCTCGAGAGTTTTAAAGTATGTACAATTTTATCTCATAAACAGCCACAACAATATTGATATAAAAAAATGTGCAAACGTATATCATCTCAATGTTATATTTAAATCGCAATAAAGCTCACATGATATATTGCTGCTGGGATAGAACGATACTGGACCTTTTTTGTTTCCGTTTAAATGATGTCATTATAATATTTTTCAATTAACTTTTTTGTTCTCTAACTGAGGTCATAAGAAGGTTCTGCTTGAACCTAAAAAAAAGTTACAGCGACTTGAAATTTTAACAGCGTGTTTGCAAAGGTGTACTTCGTTTACCTGAAAAATTTCAACGAGATTCACTACCTACTTTCCGAGATAAAAATTCGTATAGATACTCTTGGAATGCATGTAGGGTCTTATGGCATCAACCGTTATGACGTGAAGAATCGTTCGTTATCAGGTGCATAAAAAAGCAGTGGCTGTTTAAAAATTTCAAGAAAGTAAAAACTTATCTATTACAAAGCCGTAGAAAAAAATGGACGCGGATCACCGTGCCTAGCGTGAATAATGGCAACTTAAGGTGGCTCATCAGTGAATTAAAAAACCGGCGATACGAATGAAACTTCGGGAGAGTGTTATCTAAAATGCAATGAACGCTCTCTCAAAATTTCAGGGTATGTTGACAGGCAAATTATTGCGAACGGGTAATTTAAAATTACCTATTTTAGCATGGGTCTTATGGCAGTTGATTCCATTTTCACCGGAAGTGACATGATACCTTTTGATAAAGACGAGAGTTCTTATTCAAATTTTGAGTATTGAAAGATGAATTCGTGAACTTTCCAATGGTATTTAAAAAATTGTGTCTTGCCAGGGATTTTCCCGAGAAATTTAATCGCGAAAGTCATCGTGTGTGCAAATCTCGGATACAATATATGTCTGTCATTCTGCACGCGAGGAAACATATGAATATCAGCTATCGTTTTTCACTTGATCGCTCTGACAGCGTTAAATACTTTTGTCAGTTGAGACTTTATTTATAATATTATTTGTAATAAATTATGAATAAAATATCACGGGAAACGTCATTGAAATTCATAAATTTTATTTCGACAGAGTATTTAGTAAATATTATGATAGGTTTTATGATTTTTTTTTCACGTCACGACTTTTGACTAGTTTTGTCACTGATGGGCCGCCTTAATATAATAAAAACGTGCTATATTTGGCGAAACAAATGCCGAACGCAACCTGTATACCCTGTATACACCCAAGTATAGAGGCAGAACCTCCTTAAGCTTGTCAGAAACACTTCACGGATGGGTCGATAAAAGGTCTGAACTCGTCAGTTTCAATACATCTAAATATATCCTGGCAAAATGATGCATTCGGACTTCTTTCTGCGTACATTACGACGTATTTTCAATAAGCTTTCAAAACTTGTTTTCTAACGTTGAATTCTTATAACTTATAATTTAAAAACCTTTCGACATTAATTGAAAGAGGTCTCATGCGATATAAATTAAAATGTGTCTTTCCTGATCGTCCGGAAGATCTCGCGTATTCTGAAAGAACTCTCCAAAAATATATCTGCGGGATATCATTCGGATATCTGTACTGTGTGGGAAGTATAAAAGTTTTAACTTTCTATGTTCCAACCGTGCGTCCTCTGACCGGACACGTTTCTATCGTTCACGCTCCTATTGTACACGTTCCAACTGGACACGCTTCAATTCTACATCTTTCAGCTGTATACGCTCCAACTGCACGTTATTTTTCGACTGTTGACTTTCCAGCTTCAAGTGTACACGTCCTAAATCTACATTATTCAAACCTAAACCTTCCAACGCTACGCGTTTCAATTTTACAAGCTTCAACTGTGTACATAATTCAATTCCAACTCTCCACATTTCCATCGTCCACAATCTTATTTTACACGTCTCGACCGTACGCGTTTCAGCTGCACACTTTCCAACCGCACATTGTTTCAACTCTTTACGTTCCATATGTACATATGATTCAACTCTACATCTTTCAAAGCTATCCGTTCCCACTATATAGACGTTTAATACCTTTCGCCTGTACACCCTACAACTGCACCTTATTTTAACGGTCTATCCTCCAACTGTACATGATTCAACTCTACACCTTCAAACGTTACACGTTCCAACTGTACGAGCTTTAACTGTAGATTATTCAATTATTCACGCTCTAACTATGCACTCTCTAATTCTACAGGTCCCAATTGCTTACTTTCCAACTCTACGAGCTCCAAATGTACTTTACCCAATTCTACACATTTCAACTCTAAAAGTTCCAATTTTACACGTTCAAACGTTACACTTTGCATCTCTGCACGCTCCAAAAATACGCGTTTCAACTTTTAACGTTCTAGCCGTATACGTTTTGACTCTGCAAACGTTCCAAGTGCACATGGCCCAGCTCTAAAAATTCTTACTCCGCACCCTCGATCTTCACACATTACAATTCTACGCATTTCAATTGTAAATTTTGCAACTGAACACACGCCGAATTTTCAATTCACACGGTAGAATAGGTTTAATTCCAGCTGCTACTTTCCTGCATACGTAAGCAGCAACGGCCACGGTACAATAATATTATGTGCATAAAAAGTAGCGACGGCCAGTAAAACTATTCTCCCTTGCTATGTACATTGAGAATCTTGCGTGAATTCAGCTGGAATGTGTTTAGTTGCGCCACAACGCTATTTATCAAACTGATATTCTGTGCAGAGTTGGGGCGTACAGAGTTGCAGCATGTTCAATTCTGCCATGAAAGAGTTTCTCTGTTTCAAAATAAACTACGAGGGAATTTTTATATATTCAATTGCTGATGCGTGAGTTTTTCTGTATACAGTTAATGATGTGAAAAGTTTTTTCTGGGTACGGCTGGTGATGTGTAGATTTTTTGCTACGTAAAGTTGCGCGTGTTTACAGTTGGGGTCTGTATAGGGCTGCAATCTGTAGAAGCGGGCTACTGCCGTTGATATATGGGGGAAATTTTAAATAAAAAAAAAAAAATTTATTCGGACTCTCGAACAAATTTTCCGCCATCGAGATTTCAACTGGTACATACACGGGATATGATTATAGTTACGTCTGATATCGAATGTTACGAAAAATCTGAGAACCGATTGAGATTTTTTTCCAAATTTCGAATTGTTTTCCAAGATATCCGTTCTTGCGTAAACTACGAGCTACAGAGCCCACATTTTCACACGAATACGGAAGGGTACGGGGCGTTAGGTCTTGAATTACGTGAGATACGATGAATCGGTTTGGACTTTATATAAAATTTTGTATTCTTCGAAAAATGTATATAAGCGCCGTTGGTCGGGTCAAACCTTGATCTATCGGGGCGAATTTTTTTTAACATACACGGAGTAACATCAGTTGGGATATTCTGTGTCAAATTGGTCAAGAATTAACGAAGGAGTTTCGATTTGCTAAAATATTGCATCAAATCAAAATTTCGATACTGCCTTGTATACATAAAAAAATATATATCGAACAAAGCCTTAAATTATTAAATTAACTGTAAGAAAAAAAAAAACGATAATTCACTCTAACCTGACAAAAATTTCAATTTTGACGGGACTTCCAACGAGAAATTTTCCGCTCACGAAACGAGCTTTAATTTGTACAAAAGAAGCCATATTGCTGTCGTCAATGGTAAAAACGAGAGGCTCGGAACGTCCGAGTTCGACAATCCATTTTTCCGCCGCAGAAGCCTTGACTTCGTCATCCGGAAGATCTTGTTCGGGTTGCGGAGGTTTTTTCTGTCAAAAAATAAAAAATTAAAATAAAAATACAAAAAAGTACCCCGTGATATTTGTGTTTCGTAAAATTATTATTTTTTTTGAATTTTTAACCCTTTAACAGCCAAGTTTTTTTTTTTGGAGCGTTTGGCAAAGTTGGTACATGGTGAATCTGAATTCATGAGTACCCAATGTGAGAAAAAGAATTATTCCAGAATTTTCCTACCCTCCGAAACTACCCTCAAATGAAAAAACCACCCCAATAGCTTGAAAACATCTTAATTTCATTTCTCATCGTTCATTTTTGCCAGAAATTGAGGAAAAGTCATTTCAGAACACGTAGTGGGATTCTGAAGAACTTACGGATCAATCAACCCTTATGAACTACCCCTAAATTGAGAGAAATTCACCCCCAATGGATAAAATGTTATCTTTTCATTTTCCGTTATTTTATCCTGATCTGAATCGAAATACAAGTGTTCCAGAACACATAAGCATATTCTGAAGGACTTATGAATAATTCCACCCCTTATAAACAACCCTTCAGTTGGTAAAAATTCACTCGCAACGCATAAAACGTTTATTTCCTATTATTTCATCCTAATACAAATCGGAATATGAGTATCATGGAATACGAGAATATACTCCGAATATACCTTTATGAACTGCTCATCAATTGAGAAAATATCACCCTCAATGCAAGAACCTGCACCTGAAATAATTGAAGAGTCGATACACATTGGACGGGCACCATCTCTTTCCATCTGAATATGCATATAACGTTCAAAAAGCACCCCAACCTCACTAATGACAATTGTTTTTTAGGTGCATCCCAACTTCTAGGGGTAGTTTTCGATGTTTTGTTACTGTTGGGGGTAGTTTTTGATTCGGATGTTCTTGATACACGTTGTCCATACGTTTTAGATAATATACATGAACTGAACATCAATGAAAGTGCATTATTGGGCGTATCACCATTGCTAGGGGTGGTTATCGATATTTTATTACTTTTAGGAGTGGTTTTTGGTCCGGACCTTTTTGCTACAAATTTTCGATGTTATTTCAAATCGGATACTTGAGATCGCGATTCTAAAAAAAATTTTGCCTGAACGTTATGCTCATTTCTCATTTTTTCAAAATTTTCGCACTTTTTAACAGGGTGTAAAACTGAAGGGGTGCAACCTTTGCGCTCGCCTAATTTTTTGTGATTAGATGCATCCTTCATCTTCAAAATGCGACCATAACACGATGTCGATATGTTCATTTTTCTGGAAGTTACGATTTTTCAAAATAGATGGGACGTATGTGTCGCAACCAGCCGATAAAGGGTTAAACTTCCTGTAAATTTTACGTGTCTCAAGGAATATCAATTTTTTTTTTTTTCAACTAATCATCACCTGGAGTATACTAAATATATTAGCGTGTATGGCATCTTGATGTTTCTCCGGAAATGCGGTTGATGGCCCGAGTGCCTCGAGTGCAAGAGTTAAATAATCTTGAATGCTCGTCGCCAGATAAGCGGCTCGCAACGCATTCTTGAGAATATCGGTGAGTAAAACGGGCCAGCGTTCACCACGATATTCCCACAGCATGTGCATCAGCAATCTTAACGGGATCAATAGATTCAGATTCTCATTAATTCGCATATTTATCGCCGAATTAAAAAAAAAAAAAAATAAATAAACAAAATTATTATAAATACAAAAATGAAAACTCACGTCAGTACTTTGCCGTAATCTCGGGCGTGGTAATATTCCTCGGCCATTTGTACGACTGTAACAACGTTTCGTAAAATTAGTCACGGCAAATTTTGTTCGTTCGCGTATGAAAATGAAAAAAAAAAAAAAAATAAAAAATAAAAATCAATTTAACCGGTGATTGTGCGGTCGGTGTGCGACTCCGGCGGTCCCTCGAGTTAAGCAGCACTGTACGCGGCCACTACTCGGATGGGTGACTGCCTAGCCGTGCACCGGCTGGCGCATCAACCAGTTTCCGGGATGCCAATTCTTCTATTCTATATATGGGTCTGTCCACGTCAATCCGATACCCCTCCAGACCGCACCATCTCCGATTTGCCCCGTGATTTTTTGCATTATTGTCCATACTTTGAAACACTTTTCTAAATTTTTTCAAAATTTTCGGATCAACCCTTTTTGAGTTATAATTTTTTTTTAGGTAAAAAATAACGACCTTTTTTAAAAATCTGAAAAAATTCTGAAAAATCCTCTGAATGACGCAGAACAGTCTTTCGTTTGGGAGAATGTGGACCGAATTTTTTTAATATTTTTTTTCACCCAATTAAAATTTTTTTTTCCCAAAACAACAAAAAAAAACTTCCTCTGCGGGCAGAAACGTGGTTTGGGAGAGTTAAAATAATGTTATACATAATCTTTAGATCAATCTTTATTATTCAATGTTGTTTATTGCTTTTTTTTTCAAAAAGTTTTTTCAAAAAGGTGTGCGTTCGACACTTCTGCTCTCGAGTATATTCTTTCGTAAGAACGATTCCGTCCCGTCGGGGGATAAAACGATGCACCTGTTGGGTTTGCGAAATCTTTTTAACAGATTCAAATCGTTCACGCGGCTTATCCACCATGGGGGCATATTCACTTCCATATTCACATATTTTGGGATGTACACTTTGAAACAACCAATTTCTCCACCTTTTACCCTTGGCACAAAATGAATACTGGGTCAAACTAATTTTTCCTGTAACTGACCAGTTGAATACTAATTATGAATACTAGTAAAAACATTCGTGTAGTTCAAACATAGTGCTGGCAGGTCTATAAGAGGATAAGAGTCGTGGGTGTAGTGTTTTTCTTGGAAAAAAATTTTTAATTGGGTAAAAAAAATATAAGAAAAATTCGATCCATATTCTCCCAAACGGGAGACTGTTCTGCGTCATTCAGAGGATTTTTCAGAATTTTTTCAGATTTTTAAAAAAGGTCGTTATTTTTTACCTAAAAAAAATTATGACTCAAAAAGGGTTGATCAGAAAAATTTGAAAAAATTTAGAAAAGTGTTTCAAAGCATGGGCAATAACACAAAAAATCACGGGGCAAATCGGAGATGGTGCGGTCTGGAGGGGTATCGGATTGACGTGGACAGACCCATATATATATTCTGAGACCTTGGTATAGACACTTTGCCAAGTCTATATACCGAGGAATCAGAATAATATGGGGTCATCTATACCGATATGGGTTTTGTACAGCTTTCCCGTGCCCATGGCAAATACGGTAAAGTGTAGCTAAGACGGCTGTGGATCCCACACGAAAGTTGGGTCAGCTTAGGAAAGTGCGAACAGGGAATGCTAAGAGGGTTGAGGGGAGCAACCACTTTGGATGCTTCGAAAAATCCATTTTTATTTTATTTCATAAAACCGTTAGGAAAATATCTCAAGAATATATCTTGAAAATTTCAAAATGGCATTCGGATTCCTTCTAACGGTATATAGAAAAATGGAAACGCCTCTCCGCTCGGCCACTCAGGTATACGGTGAAACTTTAAACGTGTTTTTCTCGAAACGATATTTGTTCAATTTGCGGGAATCATAACTCAAAAACCAAATGATCGATCATCTTGAGAATTGAAACACGTTTACATAATATAATCTATTGAAACATGAACCTAAAGTTGGAAAGTATAGATCGTTTAAAACATATTTATGTTTGAAAATTGCCGTAAAAAATATGCTAAAAATCGATAATTTTTTTTCAAACACGTTCGAACATCCAATTTTCTTTTTTCTTCTTTTCAAAACGTAGGTTTACGCTCTTAAAAAAAAAACATCGCAATAATGTAGAAATTTTTTTCGGGTGATTTCAGATGCGAATTGCAAGCTGCACAATTCCCGCAAATCGACAACAAGGATGAGGATACGCCAAGGGACACAGCGAATTAAACCTTCATTAATGCATGTAATAAGTTACAAAAATTACCAAGAATGTATGGAAGAGCATGAATAAATTATTGCCAGAGTTTGGGAAATTTTCGTTTTTCGTTTTTTTTTTCACATAAAAAAGAAAATCCCAAAAATCACCTAATTTTCGGTCTCCTCAAGTAGTTGATCCCCTTCAAATGTGAAGGGTGATAGGTAAAAATTCGCAAGGGTATACGAGGGAATTCAGGGAAATAAAAAAATCAATTTAACAAGGTCGAAGCAAAAATGAGAGAAAAAATATGTTGGGGCTACTTTTTTTTTTTTAATTTATTAATTTAAAGTCCTTTACGTACCGAGGAGTCTGCGCATTCGGGGACAACGGTATATCTTGAATTGCGATATTGCATTGCCCAGCAGACCTATTACGATATTCTGCAAGCAGACACACGAAATAATAATAATAATAATAATGATACACCGTATTAGCGCCGATTATCGCTATTGTAAATAAATAAATAAACGATTTGAAACGACCAAAGTTACTTATAAATAATGAATTCCAATTTATTCTTCACAGATTCAATGAAAATGAAAATAATGCTTCGATTTAACTCACGGAATGATTGACACTTGTCCCTTCTCTGTACTGTAGTGCCTGGATGGCGATCGTTTCGCGTGCCATGTCGGCGGGTTCAGCGCTCAATTTTCCCGGTCTCCAAGCTCGTTGACCGTAAAATTCGAGTTTCTCCTCGTCCCCAAGAGGATCCGATTCACTCGGCGGTTTGACGACGTTCTGAAACGACATTAATAATTGAATTGTAGAGGGAAAAATAAATTTAAAAAAAAAAAAAATTTTTTTTAATGAATGCATAGAGAATCACTTTGCAGAGTTCTTTGCAGGACGAGTGTCGAAGACCGGCATGATGAGCTGCTTGCTGAAAATAGTAACCCGGATGTTGGGTCTGTACAGCTGGTAAACCATTTCTTATCGCCTCGTCGAATAATTCGGCAAATGTCGAGTACTGATTCGACATCCAGGCGTGATGCTCGAACATTAATTCAGGTGGTCCTGTTCTCGTCTTGAATCTAAAAACAATTTAATTCAACACAATATATTATCGTTTCTATTATTTTTATTAATTTACTTCATTTCGCGAGTTTTTGCTTCCTCGCGGAGGAAACTTTTTACTGGTGAAGAATTTTTTTTTTTCGAGATATTGACACCAGAGTTCATAGATGTCCTCATATAGTTCTTATTTATAAAACAAAAATTCTCGACGTAAATATCAAACACGAGTACGTATTGATAATTTTTTGGAAAACCGACACAACCCTGATCTCAGATTTGCTTGTAATTTAAGAATACATTTTCACACATCGTGGATACATATACGCGTTTTTTTATTTTTTTTTATTTTTAAAGACACCCGTTTGTTTATGGGGCATAATCGACTTTTCGTTATTTGGCAAAAGTCTGTTAAAATATTTTTTTTGTTTTTTTTTTTTAAACCTGAAATTGACTATTTTGAACAACAAAATTTATAAATCATTTATTTCTGGATCACCCTCTTGTGGGCTTGTATGACTCGTAAAATTCAAAAGGCTGTTTTTTCAAAAATGTAATGCGCCAAGAGCTGCATAACAATTATGCATAACAATTATCCATGGCCAAATATAGCCGAACAAAGTATTCCCCGGCAACAGATATTCGCTACGATAAATATTCCGTGACGAAAGAAAGAGGACAAGAAGTCACCTACCCAAAGAAACGAGAAATAAATCGGGAAAAAAAAAATCCGAAAAATTAATTGACAATGGTTAGAGTACTGTAACAGTGAAATTGCAACGATAGTTCAGCAACCGTGCAGCTATAGTACAGGGGCTGTATTCTTGAGTCAACCCCTAAGGGTTCAAGTGTATGACTTCTCATTCAAGAAGAATTGCGTTTCTTGTGCGAGATCCATGAATATGATTCGATAATATAGCCCCAGTAATAGTAAAATAAAATTGCAAAAACCGTGCGGTGACAGTGCATTATAGCTGCAATAACACGCAGTGACAATATAGTAATGTTAATAGTACAGTAAATATTCTGGTGTAGAAAAAATGTAGTAATCGTACGGTAACGGTACAATAGCATTTCAGTACTGGTACAGTTACAGTAAAGTGACAGTACGGTAACAGGACTGTAACAATACAATAACATTATAATAATGGTGCAATAACGGTCTAGTAACTGAATAATAACACAAACATTAAAGCATCTGTACGGTAATGGTTATGTTCCAGTGATAGTACAGTAATAATACAGTAACAGAACGGCACGTACAGTCCTTTACATTTAAAGTAATCAGAACGAAATTTTCAAGTCATTACATGCACAGAGTACGTACACCACCACCTCTGTGCTCACTCGGCCTAAAATAAAATTACAAATATTCCGGACGCTAATATTTCCGACAAACTATTACAGGAGGGTTGTCCAGAATAAGAGGAATCTTTCGTTAAACATATATTTCAACGCGTGATATTTTGTCCGATACAAACCATACAAACTTCATGAAATTATGAATTTTCCAAAGAATTCGCGTAATGACTCGATTTCTCACAAATTTGGAGATATATCTGTACATTTTTTTTTTTTTATTTTTACAAGAGACGTTTTCAGTTTGAGTAAGCCAAAATTTAGATAACCACTTTCTCGCGTAGGATCTCTGTGAATTTAGGAAAATTATGCGCAAACAGTCCGCGTTTTGCTTTCTCATGGAGGAAGCTTTGTTTTCGTAAAAAAAAAAAAAAAAATTTCCAGATTTTCATGCCAGTATGTTCAAAATGTGTCAAAACGTCGAGAATCATGTTCGGAAAAAATGTCCAGACGTGTGTGTGTATGTTCCGGCCTCGAAATATTCAAATCCGTCTACCTGGAGAACTACTTGACTAATCAAGCCGAAACTTGGTCCACAGGTAGACCATGGTCTACCTGTGAAACAAAAAAAAACAAAAAGCAAACAAAGGTGGCTACATGTAGCATTTTTTTTTTGTTAAAATCGCTTCAGAATTTTTTATTTTAAGGGATATTGAATTTTTAAAAAAATGTCCGTGGCCACTCTAACTTTCGTAATAGAGAACTTGCATTAGTTTCAAATTTTAAATGATTTAAAAGATGATTGTTCAAAAACATCATTTGCATAGGTTTTTTCAGTTACTCATTGTTATTCAATTAATTATACCGGCTTGAAAATTGAGTTGAATTTCAAATGTATATCACGTGACAGTGACGTCACAACACCCCAGTGCAGCAGCGCCTCTAGCTGTAAAATTAAGAAGTTCAAGCAACTAATCATTCCTAACCCAAAAAATTTTCATAATTCGTAAATATGCAGTCTGGAAAAAGGTTAAAACATGACTAATGTACCTGAACAAAAACACAACTGTATCAGCACCAGAAAAAGAGTTTATTTGCGTTAGGAAAATCTTTAAATCTATTCTTGGCAAATTTGCAGATGTTGCTTTCATGTATCCTTGATTATTTTTTTTTTAAGTTACAGCATATGCTTCAAAGTATATTACACACACTCGTGCACTCATGATTTACTTTTGCAAATTCTTTCACAGACAGATAACGATATCCGACGGATATCCTGTCCTTTTAACATGGGGTATCCGGCGGATAACTATTTCCGGAAGATAACCCTAGGTGAAAAAATCCGGGAAAACCCTTACCCTAATACCGAGAGGTGTTGTGACGTCACTCGGCCCGCAGAGCGCGGCAAGTTCTTACAATTTTTACACCTTAAGATATAATAATTTATTTGCTTAAAGAAATTAATGCAATGTTTATTAATTTCAGAAAATATTTAACCTATAACAGAATGATAAAAAAAAAAGGAGACAATCGTTTACATACAAGTTCTCTATTGTGCAGCTAGATTTTTTTTTTACACAAATAAACTAAGTCACAAGCATGTTTGGTATTGAATTTGGCAAGAATCGCTCAAAGGGGTTAGATTTCAATAAATGTTGAATTTTTCAAAAATATCCCTAACAGCTCTGACTTTCGCAAATTTTTGGCTATGAAGACGAAATTTTGTACACGGATGGGTTGTAAGACAAGGATGTGCGGCACTGAGATTGACAAAAATCGCTTGACAGGTTCAAATGTTGTTTAATTTTGAAATCGAAAAAAAAAATCTCTAAAAGCTCTAATTTCCGCAAATTTTTGGCGTATGAGCAAACAGTTTTTTTTTTTTAGTATTGAATTTGGCAAGAATCAATTGAGAGGTTCAGATTGAGGAAAATTTTGAAATTTTCAAAACAATACTGTTAATGTTTCGAATGTTATGGAAAAATTTGTGTTCGTTATTGGATTGTTATTGAAATGGAGTCCAGAAAAGAAGCGTGAAGATTAGAAATTTGCACATTACTTCCTCGTTAATTTATCTCGCTCATAAAGCTCCCTCTGTGTGGAGGAGGCCAAATGTGGAAAATTCATTTGCTCATAGAGGGATCTTTATGAGCGGAATAAAATAATGAGGAAGCAATGTGCATTCTTTTTGTTTTCCCTGTCAATTAATTCTCATTTGTTAACTTTATTAACCCATGTTTAACCCAACTTTGTTAACCCATTGATTACGGAAAAATATTTTGCTATAACAATGGAATTTCATACCTATCGGTGTGAGCTCGGAATTGCGAGATCGCGTCCCTCGGCTGATTCAAACCGAACATTATTCGGCAAACTTTGTAATTTATGAAACTTCCAACGGTCTTTATTTCCAACGTGTTCGTGTCCACCATTCGTATCTCCAGAAGATTATTGTATGCTTGTTGATAATGTCTGTGCAATACAAATAAAAACGTTTTATTTAATTTTGAAAAAAAAAAATCATGACAAATTTTCCAACTGTACATAAAACAGTACGAAAACACATATCATTCGGATCGACTCATCCACCGTGTTACAAATTGAAAATTACTCACTTGAGCGCCATGTGGTGATCCTGCCTGAGTTCATTGAGAAATGCCATTTTGAACTGATGCCTCACGAAGAGATATTGATGAGCCGTTTTGTTAAGTTGATCTCTGTGCGACTTTACTATTCGATACTCGTGATGATAAAAGCTCTGTGAAAGATCGTAGAAAGCGTTCTCGAGTCTGTGAAAAATCATTTATACGATAAACAATGATGAATTCAATTATAAACGAAAAATTACTCATTAATCGAATTCATAAGGAACGTTAGAGATTCATGCCCCGTTAATTTCCAACCAAAAGTTTAATTCTTACGAGATTAGTGTGAATCGCGATACAAGGAAAAATCCGTAAAAAATTAAAATTGAAAATTTTATAAATATCAACATTAATAATAGCTATTATGAAAAGTTGTTAATAAATTGTTTATCGAATCATCTCAAAGCGTATAAAATAATACGAGAGAAATTAAAAAAAAAAATTCATACATATTCAGAAAAGTCGACATCTTATTTCCTTTTTTTAGAATTTTCTGTCTTATATTTTATCATAAACGGATGTGAAAAGTCACCCATTTTGGATCTTTTTTGGTTTGGTTTGAAAAATGTCCGGACTATTCAAAAAATAGTTTATCTGTAATGAAATCTTTGAAAAATCTCGAAAACGAGAGATTTGATATAATTTTTTTTTTTTACCAATTTATTCATACTTCTTGGCATTAATATTATTCAAAATAAATCTTAAATATGCTTGTTTTTTTTTCCATTTTTGTGTTTCATTGCGATTTTCAAGGAACGAGAAATTTACCTTGTGGTGTAGCCGAACAAATGATCTCCATGGGGTAACACGTACAACGACTTTGCTGGTAATTCGCAAGCCGCGCAAAGAGCCGTGGCACGTTCGGTCGCTGTAACGTCTTCGGAGCCCGGTTGAGGTGGAACTCGCTGTATCAGAACAACGGCTATTTTTGTACCGCGACCCTCGAGAGCGGCTCTGAGAAGTAAAATACCGTGTACATCGTTATTCGAAAAAAAAAATTCCGTGCAGTAAATGTCATTTAATACGACTGATAATTAATTTTTTAGTAATTAATTAATTTTATACATGGAATGTAGTTCGTTTTTTAGTTTTCAATTTTTTTCAAACAATTTTTCCCGATGCTGTATAATTTAAGATCGGGTGAAAGTTCTGTTTCACCGAGTCTGACGGTAAAACTGAGTGCGTGTTAATTTTTGGAACAATGTCATTCATAAATTATGAAATCGAATGATTTGAAATTTGAAAAGGTAATTCTGGAGACCTCTATTCAGAACCTAATGATCACAAAATGTAAAAATGCAATATAGAAATGTACATTTTCGGCTAAAACACGAGAGGTCTAAAACAGAAATAGACGTAATAATTATTGTAAAGGTTAATGCCGAAAAATTCGGTCATTACGCTTTAGACGGATAAAAATCCTATTCCGCGAACATTTTTTTGTTTTTGTACTTGGAAAATTTGAAAAATAGCATTATCCCAAAAATGTATTTGTTATCGTGGAGAATTTGCCGGGTGCATAGTTCATAAATATTCCACTGGCGCCACTTGCAGGCCTAAGCGAGTGACTTTTCTTCTAAAGTTTTCAGTTTTCCCACGACTTTCATGAATTTTCGTCGCGTTAACTGTTAAAAGAGGAGCCCAGTACCAAAAAAAAGTATAGAAAATCGCTTCCGAGTCGGATAATTCGCGAGTTTGATGTATTTACTTTCTCCGAATGTTCTAAAAGTTACAATATTTTCTACTCTACCGACGCCATCAGAGTTCTTCATCGTCTTACGGATGATTGGCATGCATGAAGTCGCACCGAAAAGTTCAAAATGAGTAAAAATCGGCTCAATCAATTGTATATAAAAACATGTACAACTTTTTTACAATAATTACGATTATAAAATTTCTCATACTGAATTGCACGAAACTGGAAAAAAAAAACATACTCTAATTTCATAATAAAAAATAAGAAATTTGCGCGTTGTTCCTCATTATTTTATCTCGCTCATAAAGATCCCTCTGTGATCAAGTGGATTTTAAAAATTTTACTTCCTCATAGAGGAAGCTTTGTGAGCCAGATAAAATAATGAGGAAGCATTGAGGAAATATCTAATTTTCACGCTTTTTTCTGAATTCTATTTCAACAACAATAACGAACACAAATTTTTCAATAGCATTTGGAACATTAACGGTAATTTTTTGAAAATTTCAAAATTTTCTGCAATCTGAATCCCTCAATCGATTCTTGCCAAATTCAATACCAACCGTGATTGAAACTCAGTCTATTTTTTGTATCAAATAAACTTTGGGCTCATTAGAAAAAAAATTGCGGAAATTAGAAATTTTTTTAAATTCAAAATATAAAAAGATTTGAACATCTCAAGCGATTTTTGTCAATCTCAGTGCCACGCATCCTTGTCTCATAACCTGTCCATGTACAAACTTTAGGCTCGATAGCCATGAAAATTTTTTCGGAAGTTATAGCTATTAGAGATACTTTTGATAAATTCAATATTTTTGGAGATCTAAACCCCTTAAGCGATTTTTACGAAATTCAAGACCACCCAGGCTTGTGGCACTTTTCGAAAAATTGAAAATCCTGCAAAATGAAAAAATTCTAAAGCGATTTGAACAAAAATTGCAGTAAGCAAAGGTGGGTAATGGTCTATCTATGTACCAAATTTCAGCTTGATTGGTCGAGTAGTTCTCCAGATAGACAGATTTGAATTTTTCGAGGCCGGAACATACACACACACACACACACACACATAGATCCGGATATTTTATCTAAACATGAAACATGTAAAAAATCTATATTTTCTTGCCAGTATATTCAAAATGTCCCAAAACTTCGAGAAATCATATTTAGAAAAAATGTGACGGACGTATGTGAAAAATTCAAATCTGTCTATCCGGAGAACTGCTTGACCAATCAAGCTGAAACTTGGTACACAGGTAGACCGTGTACTCACCTCTGTTTGCTGCAATTTTTGTTAAAATCGCTTGAGAATTTTTATTTTGCGAGATCTTCAATTTTTCGAAAAATGTCAGAACCATGGTTGGTATTCAATTTCAAGTTTAGATTTCAAAAAATGTTCAATTTTTCCAAAAATATGTCTATCGTTTTAACTTCCGCAAATTTTTAACTATCAAGCCAAAAGTTTGTACATGGATAGGTTATGGGACAAGGATGCATGGCACTGAGAAAATCGCTTGAAGGGTTAAAATTTTTTAGAACATTTAAAAAAACATCTCAATAGCTCTAATTTCGGCAAATTATTGGCTAATAAGCCAAAAAATTTTTTTTTTTTTTAAATAGACAATATTGTCTTATTTATTATTATTATTATTATTATTATTATTATTATTATTATTACTATTATTATATATATAAGACAATATTGTCTTATTAACACGGTTGGTGTTGAAGTTGGCAAGAATCGATTGACGGATTAAGATTGTAGAAAATTTTGAAATTTTCAAAAAATTACCATCATTGTTTCAAATCTTGTTGAAAAATTTGTGTTCGTTATTGTATTGTTATTGAAATCGAATTCAGAAAAAAGCGTGCAAATTAAAAATTTGCACATTACTTCCTCATTATTTTATCTCGCTCACGAAGCTCCCTCTGCGAGGAAACCAAATTTGGAAAGCCCACCTGCTCATAGAGGGATCTTTGCGAGCGAGAGGATAAAATAATAAAGAATAAATGTGCAAATTTTCAGTTGGCACGCTTTTTTATTGTCACCGAGACCATTAGAGTAAAACGTTGTGGCTTGATAGGCGCAAAATTGTGAAAGGTATTAACGCACACAAATAATTTTTCGTAAATTTCAACATTGTTAAAAATCTGGGCCTCTTAAGAGATTCTCCCCAAATTTGATACCAATCATTCTTGTCTCCTAGAATATTAGCCTAAAAATTTTTGGCTCGATGGCGTCAAATTCGCGAAAGTTAGAGCGCATACACAAATTTTTCGAAAATTTAAAATTTTTATAAAATCTGATTCCCTTAAGGAAATCTTGACAAATTCAATACCAATCATCCTTGTCCCACAGACTATTTGCGTAAAAAGTTTGGGCTCGATAGCGTTAAATTTGCAAAAGTTGGAGATCACACATACATTTTTTGAAAATTTCGAAACTTGCTAAAACCTCAAGGCCTTCAGGAATTCTTGCTAAATTTAATACCAATCATCCTTGTCCTAAAGACTATTTATATAAAAAGTTTGGGCTCAAAAGCTTTGAATTATGATTTTTTTTTGTTTTTCTTTTTTTTTTTTTTTTTATTTGATCGCAAGGTATTAACATTTTTATAGAATCTAATTTGTTTGTGCGAGGGTATACTTTGCTGAGAAACCTTAAAAAAAACATATTACGTGATTACCTCAGAGATTGTACACGCGAGGCGCATTCCATTTTCTTCTCGTTCCACGACAAATCGTTCCAGTCCAAATCGTAGAAAAGAACGATCAAAGATGGAATTTCATTGAGATATTTATTCATCCAATTGCGTTTTAATATTCCCTTCGGTATATACCACTCGTACGAATTTCTCTGAATAAATAGACATAAATTATTGTAATCACGCACATTTTTATGACGTAATTTCTTCATTTTTTAATATATCGGATGTTTTTATTTGTTTTCATAAAACCTTTGGTTTTACGGTGGGGAACTCTTGAGTATTGCTGATAAATTTGAAATGTATAGCAAGACTGTCGAGTCTGCGATTGTTGCTGAATGCATCCCAGATAGAGCGATGTATTGGATTCGAGGTGTCGAGACCAGTGAGACCGATTAGTGCCAAAGGCTTGGCAACCAATTCTCCTGGTAATTCCGACATAACTGAATTATTTCAGTTCTATCGAGTATCCAGAAGTTTGATTGATGCCTATGGCAAGGTGAGCTGCGAAATAGCAAGTCAGAATTTCATTGAATATTCATTTTTTGTACATCAGGTTTTTTCTTTCCAGTTTTTTGTTGTAGTTTTTTTTTTTCATGAATAAACAGTATACAGGGATTCTTTGTCATATATAATAGTCGAGTCGTCGGTGAGGTAGCGACGGTTTAGAGAAGAAGAAAGAGAATAATAAAGTGTGCCCGGGATTCTAACATCGGAGACTCAGATTGCTAAGCAAGCGCGCTAACCATCGCACTACGGCCATTTATTACTCTCTGTCCTTTTGAGTCGTCTATTTGCATGTAATGCTGGAGCGTCACAAATGGAATGGATTTTCGCATAAAATATAATAATTGAGCGATCCTCAATAATAGGTATAAATTTTTGAACGATTATCATTTAAATCGTTGAAACATTGTTGTGAGAAATTAAATAATAAATAAAACTTTTCAAAATAATCGGTCATCCTACCAATTCTCTCCTCAGCTATCCAAAACAGTTTATAAGTTTTGACTGCCACTCTCACATTATATTTTACATGTTTAAAGCATAATGATTGTGAAATATTTTAGCTTTTCTTCTGAGCTTTTGGGAGTCAATAAAAATATTCGATGAACAGCAAAAATATTTTATTTCCAATAAACTCTTCTCTATTTTTTAAGTCTATCGGTAACTTGAAAATAAATACGAATATGCTTTCCCATGTGTGCAAAAAAAAAGCTCTATTCCTGCCTTTTTTTAAAAACTTATTGTTTCAAAGTTTCCCAAGTTGAAGGGGGACGATTATTTTTTTTTTTTTTTTTCATATAAGTTTAATGTGTTTCTTATTTGCAGAAACCAAATTTTATAGAGAGCGAGTAGAATGGCTTGATAATTAAATTAATACCTTTTGACAAGGCTTACGGATTTGCACAATTTATATCTCAAAAACTGTTGATTTCTGCAGTCGTCGTATTAAGAAAAATAACAATGCGAGAAAACATTCTGTTACAAATTATGGATTCTTGGCAGCATATTTCAGATGTCTCGGTAGGGATAAAAAAAATTTCAAAAGCATCCACGCCACTTGGAAACCCCATGGACAAATTTTACTACCGGCTTACTAATATTAAGCTCTCTAAAAATATCTCTCAGTTGCATGAAAACAAATTTTGGCGATTAATTCAATTTCAACAACGGCAAAATTTTGCACTTTGGAGTATACGAAGAATCGCTTGCTGCATTTTTTTTCATGCTAATTTAGAGGAGAAAGATGTCTCGGCGAGGGAAGGTAGAAGAAGAGCGATGTTTCGATAAATCGTGGATTTCGCGCATGACAATACAAAGAAAGTTATTCAGTTATTAATACAAGAACTTTCGAAAAAATTCGTATTTTTAGGTTTAATTATAGTGAAATTGAAATGCCAGACTCTGACTAACGATAACAAATAGTAGACCAAGGGGAATAGCAATTTTTCTTCAAAAATTGTGGGATTTCAAAAAATTCGAAAAAACGTAATAAATAAATAATTTTTAAGATAATACGATAAAATAACAAATAGTATTTATTCATTATTCCATAACTGATATGAAAATCGTAACGGAAAACTATGTACGTCGCTTTTTTCAAAATTTGTTTTTAATGGATTTTTCATCAAAAACTTGTGCTCCAAATATGATCAGGATTTAATTTCACGAAACAACGTACGTATCAGCATGAAGAGACAACATAAATACACAACAATTATGAATATCGCGATAAAATTTTTTTACGAAAACAAAAATATTCAGCAAATTTCAGTATCGACATAACCTAAAATTTTCATACTCGAACGTTCGTAAATACCGCACAATATATTAATTCTATAATTTTTTTTATTTGAATACTATAAAATTTAAAACACAAATGCCACCTATCGCGTACAAGATTTATATTGAAAAAATACTTTTTCAATCGTGCTTTGACAGTTGAGAGAATATACACAGGCGAAAAGCATTATGGAGAACATTGTACGACCTCGAGGTGTGAATATTCTTACGGAATTTTTTCTTATTTTTCCACTTACAAGATAAAAGAAATCGTTTTTTCGGCTTTCAAATATGCTTGTTGATTGTTTTTTCGAATTCTGTGTACATTACGTCATCACAATTTTTTTTTTCGCACTTGTTTTTTTTTTTTTCGCGTAACTGACACATTGGTAATTCTGTGGTGGGCGTGAAATTGTAAATTACATCCAGGGTACATCACTAACGCAGGGCTTAAAGGCAGATCAAATGTATTTAAAAAAAAGAAAATAATACGTACGTTTTAAGACCAATTCTTGTTGACTACACTTGCTTACACTTTTTTGCACATTCTTGTGTAAATTCGCGGAATGTTTTTATTGTCAACGAAGTCAGACGTACATAGAAGCCCAGTTCCTATGCTTGGCGTGAAGCCAGTCCCCCACTGTAGTTCGGGTCCACCAGTTGACGAGGGCGCCTCGGCGCTCGTGGCACTGTATGATTGTATTGTACACAGACGGCTCACCGATGCCATGCATCATCCTGC